>CAIGQQ010028376.1:0-17234 GCA_903798035.1 Danio albolineatus | reverse complement strand
TAATGATATCGCATTGTGAAGTCTCTGCAATCCATATATAATACACTTGTTGATCGTCCTCTACGTTTAAAGTGTCAGGTATTTATGTTTAAGCCTACATATAAACATTGTCAATATAATTGTCGCAATGCCATTCCGAGCCGCGTGGTGGCATATTGACAGTCATTCAATTTTTCCTCAACAGAATCTGTCCGGAACGCGAGAAGAAACACCTACTTCCTGATAAACAAACGATTAACTTGAACCCTTCGAGACCGCTAAGACCGTATTTCAGCAGATTTTGATCACACTTCTCCTCTACCTCTTCTAACTTGTATTCGAGTGGTTATGAATTCACTTGTGGGATACGGGCTCTCTTCCGAGTCAGAAGATGAGGAGACAGGAGAAGACAATCCGAAGGGGTGAGCCATTCATGATTGATTTATATTTATACCAGGGGCTTTACTTTGAAGACAAACGTTAAGTGTGGAGTAGGGTATTTCTATAGTCGAGTACTTTAAAGGGAGAGCTGACTCAAAATAACATTTCTGTGCTTATTTGCTCACTCTTACATACCAGTGAAGTGAATGGGGACTGGTGCAGTCACCCTCCAAAAGGGGGACAAAAATCCCCAAAAAGTATTGTACAACATAAAGACACATTTGGTACACATCATCTGCAATAATAATCATTAGATTAATCACAATGGTGCCAATAAAAAATGAAAAACAAGAGAAACAATAGGAAAAAACAACAGAAATCAAACAAAAGATAAAGAGATGTCAATAGGTTTTCTGATCTGAGGATAGATATATAATAGATAAAGAAAATGAGAGCGAAGATGGCAAAATAAGAAAACAGCGATTTTAGTGATTTAATAGTTTATACATATTAAAGGTTGTGCAAATTATATATATTTTGAGTGCTTGCTTGATAAGTGAATCTGGAATTGTAAGTGAATCTCTTGTATAAATGCTATAAATACTGAGTTGCAATTTAAAATATTACACTTATGAATCTAAATCTGGATAAAAAGAATGAGGTTTATCTTAAAGCAGATGTTAAAATTTGTATAAAAAACTAAACAAAAATAATTACTTTTGGAGTCACAGAAAAATTATTTGAAGTTTTATTTGAGATAAATAAATTCATTCATTCATTTTCCCTTCAGCTTAGTCTTCAAAACTGGAGTTGCATGACCAAAATAAGTGAGGTAGAGTTTCAGTGTTATTCTGACAAAAAGGAGCCATTTGTATCAAAGTCTGATCCAAATCTTTTCTTTAAGCAGTTTTGACAAACCGATTATTACGAATTTCATGTCATTTTGCTCACATGGATAATTGAACATTAATCAGATGATGTCATTATGCTGCTGTGCCGTCAGATCAGTTCATCCAGAAATTTTAATCAGATTCATTCATTCAGACCCCGCGGACACTCTGATGTTCTACCCAAGTGGATAAGAAACAATATACAGTTAAGAGTATGAATAAAAAATGATAATAAACATATATTATAATTTCAAATAACATGAGATTAAAATAAAAACATGCAGTTTGCACTTATTCTGTTATACTGCACACTTTTGTTTTTACCTAAAGTTTGAAATATATATATATATATATATATATATGAAAAAATGGGCTTTTTCTTAAGGATAGCACAACTGACAATCTTCATGTGTGCGTGTTTGAGACTGTATACACTACTTACTAATAAGTCAAACAGCAATAGTCTCCATTCACTTTCATCATTAAATAATGACAGACTAAAAGAAAGGCAAACTATTCCTTTAATGAACCAGGAATGATCAAGTGTCACTTTAATAAATTAACATCTTGAATTATCTCCTCTGCTTAGCACCTTCGTAAAGCCAGAATGTGCTGTAGAGCAGACGAAAAGCCGCAATTTCCTGCTGCAATCAGAATCTCCGTCCAGTGAGTCTGAGTCCGATCCAGAAAACGAGGATCAAGAGGAGGCCCCTCAGCCATTTTCAAAGCCCTCGCAAACCCCATCGGTCTATCCCCACTCTCACAAACTCCCACCTCCACCTCTGGGCTCAGGTGGAGCGCTTTCAGTCAGCAGTGTGTTTACAAACCCTTTCAAAGAAAAGGCAGAGGAGAGACTGAACGCCCTTCAGAAACACGTACCACTCACTTTACAGGCTCGTCCCACCCAGATCGGTGGGAAGCGCATTTGTGTGGCCTACAGGAAGGATGGACGCTGCCGCTTTGGAAGCAGATGCAAGTTCGCACATGACAGCGATCTGCAGAGCAACCGCACTGTAACTTCCGACAGCGGACCAAAAGACACCAATGTTACACACAAAAACGATCCCCTGGCTTCTGGAGAAGATGGAGAGAAGGAGACGTATGGAGAGAAGGACAATGAACAGAGGAAGAAGAAAAGATTCGGGGTGAATGATTCTCTCATTCCACCCAAACGAGCACTCAAGCAGTATGCCAGACTCTCACATCCATGATAAAGAAGTCAGTTTCTTTTCTGTGTGACCTCTTTTGGATGATAATTCACTTTCGTTTTTCAATGCTATTTGTGTTATATCTATTGAGTGACTAGTATCTTTTAGTAACACTATTAAGTGTTACTTATGACTATGAGGAGGTATTATCGGTCTGTAAAAAAGTGTTACAGACTTTATCCAGAGGTGTTTAGTGGACAAAGAAAAAAAGGGAATGAATATGTGTTATGATTAAAATGTGGCTCTGTAGTTTTAAAAACCTGTTATATTAGTGAAAATATTGGTACATGTTGGTTGCTTGATGACTCTAAAAATGTGATTGGCCATTGTGTTCCCTCTTTTCAACAATTAATTGTCAGTTTGTTATCTATATATTTATTTTTGGAAATGATAGTGATTTTTCCTTACATGGAATTGGTTTAAATCAGATACATTGTTCAGAAGTAGGCCTACTTTTAAAGTAAATGAGTACTTCTCATTAATCAAAGATTGATTAAATGTAATAAACTGGTTGGCTGTGACTGTAAAGACATTTATAAGGAATGTTTAGATTTCAAATATGGAAAATAAAATCCTGAATGAAACCGCAACTGTTTTTTTAATTAACAATGAGATTTTTATTATGTCCCAAATGAGTATATTCAACGATATCTCATGGCAATTCGTAACTTGATTTAGTGGCTAATTCGTATTAATTCGTACGATCCAATTTGTACTATGTAGTACGATTTTCTCATCACCCAATGACGATTGGGTTTAGGGGTGGGAATGGGTGCCACGCCTCCTTTTTTCAATCGTACATTTTCGTACGACTGAACTCGTACGAATTAGCCACTAAACTGGCAAAACGTAAAATGCGTACGTTTTCTCGTGAGATCAGGCTGGTATATTTGGTTAATTTCTAAGGGGTCACACAACACTGAAGAGTGTAATGATGAGAGTAATGATGCTAAAAGTTCTTCTTTGATATTATAGTAATACGTTACATTTTAAAATAGTCATTTATGATAGATTCATTTTGGTAACACTTTAAAGTGCCAATTCTCACTGTTAACTAGTGGCTGAGTACCTGCCCATTATTAAGATGTTGGCTGTTAACTTGTGCTTAAGCTAAAAGTCATAATTAATGGTTAATTAATAGCAAGAATTAACAAGACGTTTAAATTGCACCAGTGTTTCAGTTTTACTGTTTTTCTTCTGAATTCTTGACCAAATAAATACAGCATTGGTAAACAGAAGAGACTTTTTTCCAACATTCAAAACAATCTTATCAAACTTTACAATGATGCTTTGTCAGCCAGTATTATATATTTATGTTTCACTACTCTTACATTCGCAATTCCATTGCCATCATTGAATCTTTTTAAAAAAGGTTTTTTTTTTCTTTTTTCGGTGTGATGCCTAAATTACATTTTAACATTTCAAACAAGTGTTTTGTTATTAGTTATTTATTTATTTAGGCAAAATAAGATTAATTTAAATATCATTTCTAACATGTGCATCTCTAGTTTCTACAGTACAAATTCACGCCACACGATGGCGCAAATTTGCTTCACGCACTCAGACTAACATTAAAGCGATAGTTTACACAAAAATAAAAATTTGCCATTTGTTTACTCAGCAGCCTCTGGGCTTCCAAGATACAAGTGTCTTCTTCTTTGCTTCAGTAAAGCATTTTAAAAGATTTTTTAGCAGAAATTTGGTCGTTGGTTATAAAACACGCCAACAGCTACAGCTAATTTGAGATTAATGAAAAGGAAAAACTAAAATAACTTAATACCTACAGCTCATGACAATACATTGAGGTCTTATGAAGCTGAGTGATTGGTCTGTGCAAGATCTGCATTTTATGAATCACCAAGGACTACAGTTTCAGCTTCTTTCATTCAACGAAAAAAGGTCACTTATACCTTGAATGAATGGAGGCTAGGGTTGTGTGATTAATCGAAATCGAATCACAATCGCAACTTGAACCATTGCAATTAGCTAAGTGTAAGAGGCTGCGATAAGAAATATGTATTTTTAAATTTGCCCTGCCCAGAGCAAATGCGTGACTGCCATCTGTGTGTGACAATCTAACTAGCCAATTGAGTGAGCACACTTCTGTTCTTCCCAATCAGAATTGTGCAAGCGAACTATGTGGAACGCCCACAATAAAAAGAAAAAAAAGAATTGCAATTAGATATTTTCTCCAAACCTCACAGCCCTAATGGAGGCTGATTAATAGAACATTTTCATTTCTTTAGTAAACTATTACTTTAAGGCCTCCACTGCCACAAAACAACACACACACACGCAAAACAGATGGTTGTTGTTGGAGGGATCTATAACTGTTTATATACAAAATGAACAATGACAACAGCTCAAACACAATCTCCCTGGTACAGACGTTTCTACAAAGCTACCAAAAAGTTAATGCGATTACATACAATATATTTATGACTCTATATATATTTAACTTCAAAGTGTATAGGAGGGCGACAAGTAACAGTCGTCTCGCTTTCCTCCATGTCTTCAACTTCCTTCACTGCAACAGGACACGCTGTATCTGGTTGCCAGAACTGTCCGTCATGCCTTGCTCCTCCCCCTCTCCGCCCACCACCCAATCCCCAGCCCCGTTCTCATTAGTCCCGTCTGCCTCCCAGATCACCTGTCTGGTCTCTGAGGGCGTGGTTGAAGACTGCGGAGACGTAGATGAAGAGGAGCCTGGATCGCTCCGAAATACCAAACCGCTCCTGCAGTCGGACGGCGCCTTGGGCAGGGTTTGAGAGAGGAGGGGAGTATTGGGAGCTTGGTGGTGGCTTGGGGGTCGAGGGAGGGTTTGGTTTTGATGTGACTGGGCGGTTTGAAGGGGCATCTGCTGTGCAACAGAAACCATTGGGAGCTGCTGCTGAGGAAGAGCCCTGAAGGCCATGTGGACTATAGGGGATTGTGGGCTGTAGGTCTGAACGGGCAGCTGCTGGACCAGAGTGGCCTGCTGGGAGATGCTGGTGGCAGAGGGGTGGAGGGGGTGCTGTTGAATATGTTGTTGCTGCTGCTGTGAGACGGGTGAAGAAACAAACTGTAGTGGCATCTGCAGAGAGTGAGAGGAGGTCTGCTGAAGGGGAGTGTTGTTTTCTTCTGTTGATGACAAGGCCAGGGTCACTGGAACCTGCATGGAGTGCAGTGGGTGATCTTGGTTCACAACCATCACTGGACCCACATGTGTCACTGGAGCCACTTGACCCGCTGGCGCCGCAGAGCTTGCCCGGGTCTCAGAGACCCCCTGCTCGGTCTGCCTGGAGCCGGGGTTGGTCTCCAGAAGATTGCTGACCCCTGCAGGAGTGGTGATGAGGGCTCCAGCATTGGCGGCCAAGGCCTCGGCAATGAGCACCTCAGGGTGGCTCTTGGCTTTGTGAGCCACCACACTGTCCTTCTTTTCGAATTTCTTGCCGCAGATGCTGCAGGAGAACTGGTAGGTGGCATCTGCATCGTGCTTCTTCATGTGCCAGTTGAGGGAGGCCTTCTGACGGCAGGTGAATCCACAGATTTCACACCTAGGAAGGAGAAAATACTGAAATATACTACAGAAAAGACATAAGATATCCTGCAAAATTCTTTGACAATATAAAATGTCAAACTTGATGTTTAAATAACCAGTTTCCCTGCTTTAAAATGCAGAAACTATAATAAGGCACAACCATGGGTTATCATTCTTGTAAACCCAGGTTTTTTTGTTTTTACACAGTAATGGAGCATTTTACACTTATAAATGGGTTAGCTCTGCATTTTACCCAGGGTTACTACCTCTTTTTTGCTGCATTAACCCTGTGCATCATGTGCAGTGTACAATGACACAGTTTTAGTCTGATTAAGCTAGTTACTTGGCCAACAGTTCTCAATCCTGTCCAGAATCGGTTGCAGCAGTTTTGGATCACCAGTAGTGAATCAAGGATTGGTTTCTGATTCGAGAACAGATTAAATGAGCATCCATGATTCATCAGATGGTGAACCGAACACAAATAGTACCTGACTGACTGCTATGAGTAACACAGCAGCATCTGAACTAAACTTTGGACAACTGATTGTGCCAATTCTGTAGTGCTGGTAAAGCAAGGCCTTAAATCAAGCATGTGATAAGCCGAGGACAGAAAAGAAGGAAGATGAGAGCAACCCTGATCAAACTCACCTGAACCAATTAATTAGGACCTGAACAGCACTTGATAATTACAGGCAGGTGTGTTTGATATGGGTTGCAACTGAAATCTGCAGGAGGGTGGCTCTCCAGGAACAGGGTTGAGCACCCCTGGTTTAGAGCAGTGTTTCTCAACTGGTGGGTCGCAGGAACATTTTCAGTGGGTCGCGGAGTGTGTGGTCAAAAGAACAATAAAAGTTACATTTTTTACTTACTTTGCTTATACCGGACTTTTATTTTGAAATGCACGCGCGACAACCGATCCCTTTGGAATCAACGTGAAAAGCGTCACGTTGCCAAGCAACGAAGAGAATCAGCTGGGGGAGCTGTCATGTGATAAGACGCTGAACAAGAAATTCTGTGAAGTAAGCCTCTCTCAGTTTTCGCAATCTGTGAGTGCGATCAAATCTATCCTACCATTCAGCACTATGTATTTGTGTGAAACTGGCTTCTCTTCCTTGGTGCAGCTTAAGTCAAAGTAAAGGAACAGGCTAGACAGAGCACAATCTTTGGGTAGCACTGTCTACCATCACCCATGACTTTGACACTCTTATCAGGAGTAAAACATATTCTCAGTTATCTCATTATCTTTCCAAATTACTGTTAAGTGAAACAGATGTTTATAATTGCTGTCATATTAGATGTAAAAATGGTTATGATTATTTAAATCATTTTACAATGTGCTTGTTTGTTGTGTTTTACAGGATCAGTGTTTATGTTTTATTAACAGTTCAGTTTTGTTCATGGTAACTGAACCTTTCCTTACCCTAAACACTGTTTACAGTATTTGTCGTTTTTAGTAATATTTCTATAATTTGCTATCTTTTGTTAAATGACAGCAATAAAATATTGTTTATTTGTAAGTCTTGGTGATTTTCTAATGATTTATCGGTCACTACTTGTGTATGATAACAAATGAATACAAATTAATTATAATTCCAAAAATTATATTACAGTTCCAAAAAATTTGAGTCGTGGCTTGATGACCATGTGAAAATGTGGTTCCCATGGCCAAACCAGTTGAGAACCACTGGTTTACAGTGCTTTGAATGTCAAAAGAACCAATTAGGGACTAGGATCTACCTCTGAATCAACATTTAAACCGCCTTGGTGGAAAAGGGGTAAATTTGTTGTGCTGTGGAAAGTTGACTGTATGTTTTATGTTAACTTTCATTGTAATGATTGAAAAGAAGAATCAGTCGAATGACGAGAAGATGAGAAGTTACATTCCTACCTTTAGAATTGGGAAAAGTCCATTCTGAAAACTATCTTAATAGCATTCGCCCAAAATTGCAATATGTTCCGATGTACAAGACTACAGCATTAATATAAACAGGTTACTCTGCAGAGATTTGACTTACTGTAGTGGCTTCTCTCCGGTGTGTATCATGCGATGCACAGCTAGGTTGTGAGAACTCTTGAAGGCACGAGCACAGAACTCACAGATATAATCTCTCTGATCTGCAATACAGATGTTACTTCAACAAAGCCCCTCAACTGAAGATACTTAAAAAAAAAAAACAGTTTTAAGCATCACAGTAAGTGTTTCCATCTCACCTGTGTGGTGCTTGGCATGGCGGAGTAGTTGTTTCTGCAGCCGGAAGAGTCTTCCACACGTGGGGTGAGGGCAGACGTACTTCTTCTTCATCAAGTGTTGGTATTTAATGTGATGCTGCAGGAGTGAATGATAATGTAAATGTATCTGGTCTATTACTTCTGTGTCAAGAGTCAGTGAACACGAGTTTAAGTTTACCTGTAAGTAGCGTGGATGAGCCAGAACTGTACCACATCCTTCCATTTCACAACGCACATACTGGACTGGTGGTTTTTTCCTGTGCAGAACAGCAAATTAATTACTTATTTTGTATTTTACAACAAATAGTTTGGAGTGATCAAAATGTGCACCAAGTTGATCATTTGCATAAAACATGCCCAAACGATCACCACAAAAGGCCTTTCCATGACCCTTTCTTGCATTATGGTACTTTGGCCAAACATATGGCGTGCTCTACAACCGCGTTCTCACCAGGTATTCAAGTGATGCCAAGTGTGCCATTCACAAAACCAATTCAAGCACAATTAACACCTTTTAAATGGACACAGATTGCAGAGCTCTCATTAGCCAGCTGTACATATGCATGCTTGGCGAATGAGATCCAATGTGTTTACTGTAATGAGATTAAAGACAGTTGATCCAACAATTAACATTTCAGATCATTTTCAAACTGTCAGGCCGACAATGGTGCATATTTCTTTTCTCTTTTCTGCTAAAAAAAGGAGTTAGGGCTTTTGTGGTAAACATTTCAGGAATTTTCTCCATTAATTCATGTAAACTGGGCTCAACATAAACCACTTGATGAAATTCAAACAACCCCCGGGAGGATTTATAGTTAATACGTGTATACTTTTGTATTACTTTTCTGGAAATAACTCATTGTTTTATATATAATTCTTTATTTGTCAGCAAGAGTTGTCTAGATTACTTTCAAAAGTATTCAAAAGGACTTTCTACAGTCAAAAATGTCCAACATTAAAACCAGTTCACTTGCGTTACAAAAATCATCTTTTCCTTCATTTTCAACTGAATTTTTTTAAATGGCCTTGGAGTAAATAATGATTTTTAATACTTATCAATTTGAGATGATGAATTCCTTTAATTTGACAATGATTTAGCAAATACAACACACACATTTTGCAGTAACATTAGAAGCTAGACATAATCAGGATCTACACATCTTGACCAATAACTTTAAATATTTATTTTTTTCATAGATCTATAACAACTGAATGTGTTCTGCACACCCTGGAGTACTTTTTGTCGTTGTTTTTTGTTTGTTTTTATTTTTACATTTTAACAGATTTGTGTGTTGAGCATTATGTAAGACAACGTTAGCACCTGTCAGCTATAATTGTGGGGAAAACAGGATCATTTTGAGCTTTTGTTAGATAATTTCATCGATCGGGTTTAAAATAGTAAACACGATTATTGTGGTTATGTGAATATGAAATTACGAACAACATGTAGCAGGACGTTAAATTACTGTTTATTTCTTTGCATTTTAACTTTGTAAATTATAAAACTATGCGTCTCCTCATGGTTTGTGTCTCATTTTGTGAGCCAACTGACAGTTGTTCGCTCCCTGCTTTTTCCCCTGCCGGCCACGCCCACTCCTCCCTCTGGTCACAGCGCTCTATGCCCATTAGGGAGCATTTAAAAGTAGACTTGAACGGAAAGAGGGGGGTTTCATGGCCCTTTAAACACAGCATTTCTAGTCACAAAAAATAAAGTAGAGCTCAAGTATACTTACGAATAGTATTAATTATAGACATTTTCTATAGACTTTTATAGACATTTTCTATATGCCATGAAGGAAAATCTGGATATCACTGGTCATTGCTGAATAAGAAGTGTTTAGTAATAAATGAAGATGCATAATGTTTAAATGTATCTTTTGTCAGTTAAACATGTATATTGTGAAATTTGCTGTATAAATTTCGATAATGATGAAACAGACACACTTAAACTGCTGAGTATAATTGTTTAATGATCAGTGATTTTTTTGAGAGAAAGCTCATCTGTTTATGCAGAAGTTGAGAGCGAGTGAGCAGACACTGACATGAGCTCCAGCGCATCAGGACAGTGCTCATTAATATTTAAGACCCTTCCAAATATGGTCAAAGCTGAGCTTTAAATTCTAGGGATAATTCCTGTAGTTACAAATGAGCATATGAAATTGTTTCAGGAGAAATTTTATAACTTAACTAGGCCATATACCTACTATGTGGATACCACATAACAACATCATACTGAATCGATGCACTCGACTTTAATACAGTATTTCCCAAGAACAATTATGATTTAATTCTATGACTTCATGTTTCAGGACTTTTACCTTCTCTTAGGAAGACGAGGACTTTTATCATCTTTCCTTCTGCGCCCTCTTCTAAGACAGAAACCAAAGAAGGTCCTGTGGTTAAAATGTGTTTCTCATTCACAAGTGTGTCTAACTGAGAACATGAACTGTAAACCTCATTAGCAAACACTGGCTGCGTCCGAAATGGCCTACTACTCCGTAGGTACTGCATTTGAATTTAAGCATACTTCTCGGCCATTAGAAAAGTAGGTTCTATACAGTATGAATGTGAGTAGTATGAATGAAACTCAGACGCACTACATCCTCCATTTTGTCATCATCACGTGACCTACTCGCGTCAGTTGCGTCGCTTCACTCCCATTCATGAGTTCTCTCACGGTGCATGATAGGATAGCATAGCATAGGAAGTAGTAGGTCATGCGAGAACTTCTCGCATACTGTTTTTCGAATTCTATGAATTTGGACATACTACTCGGCTCACATATTGCTTTTAGCGTACTATATAGCAAGGAAGTATGCGATTTTGGACGCAGCCAATGTGTTTCACTCGTGTCACAAAGTCTTTTAAATGTCATGTTAGATTTCCACTACAAACATATAAAGCACCATAAGTGACTCACTTTCTGGGTGGCTCAGCACCTCCCTCAACTTCAGCCCCAGTCTGCTCCTCTGTGGTTTCCCCTCCCTCAGTTTTGATCTCGGCATCTTGCTCTGTTGGCGTCTCTTGCACTGTAGGCTTGTCTTTCTTCTCCTTCAATCTAGTATGAGGTCTCCTCTTAGACTTAGAAAAATCCCTGCACAGAAACGCAACAGAAAAGTTGAAGGAATCAGAGAGGACACCATCAATGAACAGAACACACATGCACTTCTCATACTTGGGATCGTAGCTCTGGTCATTCAAGTCATCTGTAAATGGGACATCTTCATCGCTGCTGATGGTTTCCTCTCCCTCACTGGTAAAGAAATAAAAACATTAGCATCAGGCCGGCCATAATCGGTTGCAAACACCATCTAATGCATGACTAGGAGATGTGTGATGTTTTTCATTTATAATCATGTTGTGATCACTGTTTAAACAATGTGAGAGCTGATATTATCCAGTGCGTCACACAAAAATCAGCTGAACTTCAGAGAAGAGTTCCTTCCAAAGTCTGCTTCTAATATGGACTTCTGGCTGTTTTGTTAAATCTTTAATCCAGTATAATTATAGAACTACACCACCAACAGGCGGTTTTAAATTTGTTTAGCCATAAAGAGTAAACCAGCTAAGGTACCAGCACAATAACACACAAATTATTTAGTATGTTATAGAATGTGTGTAGAAATGATGTATAGGCAGCCATCTGAGAGTGGTATAAACACTGTCTTTGTATTTTCAAAATTCAAACTATGATGCAAAACCCAGTGGTTATCCTTGCCCAGCGATATTGATTGACAGGTAGGCATGGGCCGGTATAAGATTCTGACGATATGATTACCTTGGATAAAAATATCAATGTTTCACGATATCACGGTATTGTGGTTACTGCTCTAATATATATATATATATATTTTTTAATGTCTGGGTAAAAAAACTAAAACTTTTTTCCCCTTTAAACACAATATATTTTATTTTTTGAAAGATTTATAATATTTTGGAGCAGAAAACATGTCAGGCTAAATAATAACTTCTGCTGTCTCCATTAGTTTAAATAACACAGATTTCTTTACAATTTAAAATGGCATCTTTGGATAATTTTTTTTTCTGCTGTTATCCTAAAAAACTAAAATAAAATTATTAAAAAAAGAATAAAATAATACCTTAGGGACGGTATTACAGAAAATTTGGCGGTATGAAAACCTTGACTTTTCCAAATCGCGGTATACCTTGAAAATGGTTATCATCCCATGCCTATTGACAGGCATGTATTATGATGTCTCAGTATTAATGTGTATTATCATATCCACAAAACAAGATATGCAAAGTAACTGGGATTAAAAGATCTGTTCCAACTAACTATGATCCAGCTGCACCTCAAGAAGACGTGGCATCAAAAACAGTTCTAAAACATTTTTAAAACAATGCATATCTTAATTAGTAAAACCACTGTAATCCATCACTGCGCAAATCACCACAGCTGCATAGAGTTAGTACAACTACAAACGAGAACGCTTCAATCACACAACAGGATAGTTGCTGATAATGGATCTCCGTACAGCAGCATATATTTACTTGTATGGTGGGTATACTGATATTTGACACAAGTAGTTGTGCACAACATGTTAATCGTGTATATGTGTGTGTGTGCAGTGAACTTGGTAACAGCATTTATGAGTGGCTCATTCATCGTAGCAGAAAGGCTGAAAGAAAAACTCCACAAGAGCTACATCAAATAACCATTGGGAAACTTCCTGCTTCAGTCTTACTGTGGTATTTGCGAGCGGCTCTCTGCTTCATCACTGTCTGAGCTGCTGTCCGTCATTGTGCTGAGTTTATCCTGACATCTGACGCTGGGTATCCTGAAGCGACATGCCCGAACAGTGGGCGGGAAGATCTAGCTCATTTACAGGCACAGGCGCAAAACAGCTCAAATTCCCTCTGACCCAAAAATTGACATTTCAAGCAGGGTATAATAAATTATCTATTGGGTATTTTGAGATGAAACTTTACAGACACATTCTGAAGACATGTAACATGTTTTAACTTGTAAAAAGAGGCTTGTAAAAATGACTTTCAACACCAATTTTACAAAAAAGCTTCTACAAAGATCAGTTTTAGCCTACTAATATTTTCAAGCTATGCACGAGCAGAAGCACTGACTTTGTTTTTATAAAGCTGTTTCTACCCAGATATGAACTTTTAAAAAATCCTGGATGAGAAAAATCACAATTTCAACTCTTCATTAAAATTTTTTTTATAAAGATTTATACAAATTAAATAAGCCCAGCATTATTGACAAGCTTCGTGTAGTGATTGAAAGATTACTGTAACCACACACATACAACATACCAGTCTGTTATTCATAAAACTAAAACCTTAACCATTAGTAAGACATTATGACACCACAATATTCAAGCGTACAAATCCCTATTAGTGATTCATATCCAGTATTTCTCAAAAGTACAAGATTACCTATTTGACTGGGGTCGGTAGTTTTCATCTTTTGGATCATCCACAAACGGACATTCTTCCTCTTCCACAACATCATCATCCATGCTCTCCTCTTCCTTCTTCTCCACACTAAAATATTGCAGTAACAAACAAATGGCTTAATAAACCAACACCAAAAAAACAGGCACCCATCAGTGTCCTTAAACAGTGTTTCTCAACCACGCTCCTGGAGGACCACCAGCTCTGCACATTTTCTATCTCCTTAACCAAACACACCTGATTCAGATGATCAGCAGATACTGAAATACCTATAATGTGTGTGTGACAGACAAAGGAGATCTCCAAAACATACAGTGCTGATGTTCCTCTAGGAACGTTGCTGAGAAACACTGTCCTTAAAGACCCCAAGAAATGGCTTAATGAAGACCGTTTCTGTCCTGTAATAAAATTAGGGATATATTGACCTTTTTTTTTACTCTGTAATAACCAGTTTATTGACGTTAATTTACATCAAAGCTGTGAATCGTGATGTGCTTCTGGCTTTTGCTAGTATTTGGGTAATGCAAGAACCCATTTTGCATCTAAACGCCACAAAACTCTGATTTCATGGGGTCTTTCATGAGAAAGTGTCCATGATAAATGTGTAATCACCTTGTTCCTGTCTTTTCGACTGCTTTATTGGCTTCCACTGCAAGCAAAATGTACCGTTACAGTTATTTATTTAAATAAATACGTATTGTAATCAGTTATCAGTCAAGCATTCGTAGTGGACCTGGTAAGTCAACTACATTTAAAAGCTCGGCAGCGTACCATAGTCAATGTCCATTTCTGGCTCAATTTTAAACACAGTCCTAGGCGAGCCCCGGCAGGTGCGGGCCCCTGAGCGCACCTGCACCCGTCTGCCGCGGGCCGCTGGAAGAGAACACAGTCACATCAAGCACAATCAGATCTGTTTTTTCTGATACTTGTACTTCTTTAATCACTAATATTTTAATAGTAAGTAGTATCTATTCCAGTGTCACTAGAATATGCTCATTAGACACTAGCATCATGTATAGTTTTGTTGCTTTTTTCCCCCACTGTTCCAATAATGAAAAAAAGTCATACTGGGTTTATATTTTATATCATTTTTGCTCATTGATTTTTAATGTAGTATGTGGAAGACATTCAATAATACTTAACAATAGGGCTCATTAGTTAACTACAATAAACAATAAGCAATACAATTATTCGTTCACAACATTAGGTTAATAAAACACTCAATGTTGCTGTTATTTCCTACTTGTTCAGGTCATTTATTTTACTAGATGCAAGATTAGATTTTGGTAAATGTTGCAATTAAAATAGCACTAAAATTGCTATAATACTGTCATTACTACATTATAAGTTATGCTAATGCACTGAACATTATTGTGGTTACCAGACATTCAGATTACAATTCTCTTTTTACTAGTTTAAATACCAATTGTTACCTATTTATTAAATTTGTTGTTATAACTAGTAGTAATGGGTTTAATCTAACTAGAACTTAATCTAATCTAACTAGAACTAACTAGGCCTGTCACAATAATCAATATTTCACTTATGGCACAACACCTCAATCATATTTGATGCAATATATATCACACATACATAAAAACCAATTTTAGCCACATTTTAGCTGACTGCACAGCAGTTTCTCTATCTCAATTGGAGGTGTCAGTGTCAGTATGGTTAAAAAACACTATACCATGTACTATAAATTACTATAGTATATTTTCATGTGGGTGCCTGATGACTGAAAATAGATCTGTCACTTTTTTCTAGTTATTTTTAGCCTGTACATTTACGTTAATACTCATTATTATTATTATTATTTATTTGTTTAGGATATCAGTTTTCACAATCTGATTCCAATGCCAATCGTTCAAATGACTATAATTAAATGAAATATTCTCAAAAATAAAATACTATGTGTCTTAAAAATAAAATAATATAGTATAGTATATCGTAATAAATTTTGTTGCTATATTTAGTACCCCCAATAATAGATATCGTGACAGGCCTACTAGAATTATTCGTAGTTCTGCATTTACACATTACATGTATAAAGTCACTGAGACATGGTAAATTAAAAGTAAATACCATTACTTTTACATTTACTAGTAATAGACATCAGTAAAAGCTAAAATATTGGATAGCCACTGGCTACTAAATAAATAAGAGTAACACAATTATATCTCATTTGTTAACATTAATGCATTAGTTAAGACAAAAGTATAAAATGTGTCTTCACAGTATTTATTAGCTTTTGTACATTTTTGTTAACTGTAATTTTCATGAATTGTTAGTTCACAATGAAGTAAAACTGATGCTTTGTTTTTAACGATATGCAAGTGAATGAAGAAATGAACATTAACCCTTTAACTGCCTGCTTTACCAATTGGTTGACCATATTTTGACTGTTTTAAATAATAGTTTACACACACAGCATTGTTGGTTTACGAAAACAAAATCAAACAAACATAACCCTGTTGCACTACAACACTTGATTTTAGTTTTATTGTATAATAAAAAAACAGGAAAACATGTTAAATGAGAATCTGAAGAATTTTATGGCATACTTCAAATATTATTTATTATTCAAAAATGTTTTATTTTGATTATGTTTTTAAATCGGTCTTATACTTCATATTTTCTGATTTTTCATAGTATTTGTATTAATTCCGGTACTTTTACCATAAACCGATATATCTACCATTTGGTAGAGGTTGATATTTTAGAAATGATGGCATGTGTTGAAAAAACTGCATTGAGTGTGTTAACTAGAAACATTAGGAGTTTTTTTCCTTGGCGGGACAGTTAATGGGTTAAGATTAAAATGACTGGCATGAGTATTGTTCATTGTTAATGCAGATGAACTAATGTTAACAACTAAAACCTAGTGACATTGAAAAAGACACTAGTCACTTTTGCATTACTTAAGTAACAAAGTTTGTATAACAATAACAGGCCACTAGCAGCCTCCTTTAAATGCTCATTAACAAAATGAATGTCATTTAAAGTACCTCGATTAACCAGCGCATCCTTGTTTTCTTCAAACCTGTCATAAGATGAAGAAACAGGCTGTTTTATTTATTTTGTATCAACCTTTAACATTCTCCTTGCAGTGTCAAAGATGGGGCGTTTGACATTTCTTCAGCCCAACTAGTCGCTTAGAAAGAGCTGCTGTCACTGGTGCAAATGTAAACACTGCAGTCTGTCAGCAATACGACTAAACGTGTGACAGGAACACACACACACACACTCAAAAACTGCTAGGCATCATTAGTAGGATCTGCACAAACGAGGCCTTGTTATTTAGCACTAAAATACACAGAAGCGGCACGTACTCATCCAGTAGGTCGCAGTCTCCGCCGCTGTCTCTGCCCGCATCTGATGAGGCTGCGGCGGCTGCTGGGCTCTTCCTGCGCCGCGGGCACTTAGCTTTCCTCCGGCGGTTCCCTGACGCGTCCCGTGACACTTCAGCCAGGTCCTCGCCGATGTCAGTCTGCCTCCACACGGGGATCGTCCGCGTTGACCTGTCCCGTAAAACCCGTCCTGAAGCAGTGGCGCTCGTCGCGGCTCCGTTGGTTTCGGGTGGGCAGGTCACTTCGG
>CAIGQQ010028369.1:11583-31025 GCA_903798035.1 Danio albolineatus | reverse complement strand
TCTGTCAGCTGTGTGTTTTTGACTGTGTGTCTCCATCTAGTGTCTGAATAATGCTCAGGTTAGTGTATACTCCATCAGCTGTTTCTGTCAGCTTTGTGTTTCTGACTGTGTGTCTTCATCTAGTGTCTGAATAATGCACAGGTTAGTGTATACTCCATCAGCTGTTTCTGTCAGCTTTGTGTTTCTGACTGTGTGTCTTCAATTAGTGTCTGAATAATGTGCAGGTTAGTGTATACTCCATCAGCTGTTTCTGTCAGCTTTGTGTTTCTGACTGTGTGTCTTCATCTAGTGTCTGAATAATGCACAGGTTAGTGTATACTCCATCAGCTGTTTCTGTCAGCTGTGTGTTTCTGACTGTGTGTCTCCATCTAGTGTGTGAATAATGCGCAGGTTAGTGTATACTCCATCAGCTGTTTCTGTCAGCTTTGTGTTTCTGACTGTGTGTCTCCATCTAGTGTGTGAATAATGCACAGGTTAGCGTATACTCAATCAGCCATTGTCATTTCTGTCAGCTTTGCATTTAATTAAATAATGAATAAACGATTACAGCTTAAAACAATGGTTTGTGTCTAATTTTACATTTTATGGCAAGTAGCCACTTAACAAACAGGATAAAGTACATCCAGGAGGTTGTTATTCTGGAATAAAGCCCAACATGAAGCAATAAAACTCCTGTGAATCGGAGCCTTATTGTTAAACAACAATAGGCCTATAAATATCCAGAGGATTTTCAATTCATATCTCAGCACGCCGTAGGCCAGATTAACATGTGATAATAATATTTATGCTCAAAATAAACATCTTAAGTCTTCAAGTATTTGGCGCAGTTATGAACACCACTGCAATCTGAATATTCTTAAAGAAAAAACACCCTAAAAGTTTCAATTATTAATGTATATAATATAATATGATGTATTTATGTTGGGGCAACGTGAAGAAATTAAGTTCACTTATTAGTTTTGACAAATTTAAGTGGACTGAACTTAAAACAATCAAGTCGTCGCAAATAAAAACTCAAGATCTGTGTTGTTTCAGCTCATTTTACATAAGTAGTTTGAACAAATTGCAAAAGTTATGTTATATATATTGCAACGTTATGTGATATAATGTGTTATTATTGGATATTGGCGCATGTGTAAAAAGCAGTGAGATTTACAGGGCATAAAATGGGAGCTCAGGGAACACAGATGGCGGTTTCCTGACAAACAACCAGAGGCCTGCAAGACATTTACGGGATTATTAGCATGTGGACTCTCGCTTGTTTTCTCTCAGGCCGACATGGGCAGCGGATCAGAAGTGAGATCAGGGGTTGTCGGGTACATTCGCAGGTTCAGGAGGGTTTGTGACTGATACTGCTCTCAGATGCAGTGGAATTGATCTCTTGGTCTGCTTTACAGAAAGTACAGTTGAACTTAACACCAATACTGCATATACTTAACAACAACACTGCCTTTTTGACTGTGTACTTGTCTATTTGTGTCTGCATGTGTGTGGTTTCTTTATTTATTTATTTTCTTAGGTATAGGCTGTATTTTACTGTTAATAGTTGAGATGTCCAGATCTGATCACATTATTGGAAATCAGGCACGATCACACGGTTTCAGACTCAATCGGAATTGGACGTTACCTCCCGATTAGGACTCATATATATATATATATACAGTAGGTACTACTAAAATATGGATATTACCGCCGTGGCATGTACCGCCGCCGCGGGAGAACGTGTTTTAAGGGATGACCGCAGTTTGCGACTTTGCCGCCAGGGGGCACAAGGGGACGGAATGCGAACGGGCAGAAATATACAGCAGCTGTAAATACCCCGCTACTTCTGAAGATGAAATAGGAGGACAAAACATTATAATTGCTTCATTAATCATTAAAAACTTTATCATTATTGTAAATGTGTTAAATGAAATGTAGAAAAGTCTGTTTTGGAAAAGTTAAAATTAAAGAAATAAAAGACCACTAAAATGAACGACAACTAAAATGAAAGTAGGTACAAACATACATACAAACAGGCCTAAATAAATAAATAAAGCAGTGTTTTAGCCTTGGAATAGAGAGATGTACAGTGCTTGATGTTTTAAAGTGACTAAGACAGTTACCCAATAAGCTTTTTCATTTACGTTTTCATTTACATTTTCGTTGTATTTTACTATCTAATTTTATGTCTCAATTATTGTTCATAAATATTAATTAAATAATTAAATAGGCCTAAATGTTTATTTACTTAAAGACATTACCAGTGAAACATGGAGAAACGTGCAGCGCATGGTCTAAAGAGCTCGAATGCTACTTCATCAAAAGGATAAAAACAAACAGACCTATACTGTTCCTCAAGCAGATCACTAAAATTATAATAAAAGTAATTTTGCGGCAGGACATAAATTAGCCTAAATCACGCATGTTTGTTTTTAATAATTTAGCTTCAGTACAGTTTTCAAAACGGCACTGTTCTCCTTATATCCAATTATAATTGTTTTTTAACTTTTTAAACTGTTGGCTCAGTAACTTTGATGTTTTAATTTCAATTTCAGTCCCCTTGCATATGCGTGTGAAATAATGTGGCATAACAGTATAAAAAAGGAAAAGGCAGTCAAAAGTTATAGCTCATCAAAATTATCTTAAAATACATTTGAGGTGTAAAAAATAAAACAGCTCATCAAAACAGTGTCTGCTATTTTATAGGCCTGCTATATTTAAAAAGAAAGCTGCAAAGGGGGCTATTTCATTTTAATTCATTTCTGTTTCTGTCACTCGCGGTTCAATGCGCGCGACTGAGTAGTTCATATTAATTAATATATTATTTACTTTTTCTCTCGGTATCGCGGCTAGGACAAACATTATAATTGCTTCATTAATCATTAAAAACTTCTTAACAGCTTTATCATTATTGTAAATGTGTTAAATGAAATGTAGAAAAGTCTGTTTTGGAAAAGTTAAAATTAAAGAAATAAAAGACCACTAAAATAAACGACAACTAAAATGAAAGTAGGTACAAACATACATACAAACAGGCCTAAATAAATAAATATATAAAACCGTGTTTTAGCCTAAAAATAGAGAGATGTACAGTGCTTGATATTTTAAAGTGACTAAGACAGTTACCCAATAAGCTTTTTCATTTACGTTTTCATTTACATTTTCGTTCTATTTTACTATCTAATTTTATGTCTCAATTATTGTTCATAAATATTAATTAAATAATTAAATAGGCCTAAATGTTTTTTTACTTTGGACATTACCAGTGAAACATGGAGAAACGTCCGGTGCATGGTCTAAAGAGCTTGAATGCTACTTCATCAAAAGTATAAAAATAAACGGACCTATACTGTATATTCTCATTAACTTTTAACACATCTATAGTTATGTGGTGGCACAGAGTTAGACGTCTAGAGTCTGGAGGTATTATAACGTTGATGATGACAACACTGCGACAGCAAACTGTGAGATTTGTGAACTTGGGATTACAAGAGGTGGAGAATCGCTGTTATTTATCACTTGATTGTTCAAGCTCCCTCACAGAAGTGCTCTGCTTGTTAACAGAGTTGTTGATGTTAAAATAAGGTGAATTAAATAAGAAATAAGGAGCATCCTGGGTCTGTTTCTTCGCTCTTCTTTATTCTTTTTATATTTATTATACACTCCCATAAATAAAGGTACCAAGAGTCCACAGTGGTACCTCAAAGGTGCATATTAGTGCCCAAATGTACCTAAAAAATAACTTTGAGGTACCATTATGGACCCTTCAGATATAAATATGTACCTTTTGAAAAGGTACCACCCCAGTGACAGCTCCTGTACCTGCATTTCTGAGCGTGTAGACGTGTCAGATTGGGTTTCGGTATTGGTAAACATTCAAAATCAAATGACTTGGACTCAAGGGTAAAAAAAAGCCTGACTGGGACATCCCTTAGTTAATAGTACATTGTTTTAGAGTATATCGTTTTATAGCTTTCCACTTATAATAGCAGAATTTTTTCAAACCAGGCTCATTCTGAAAATGTACCGATATATACATTTCTACACTGTAAAAAAATTATACGATCATTTAGTCATGGCAACATATGTTTTTAGTTCATTGTAACTTATTAGACTAAGTTAATCATTTTCTAACTTAATTTTATAAGTTACGCAACCGGTTTTAATGCTGCGTTCACACCAGATGCAGAAGACGCGTCAAGCGCGGGTGATTTACATGTTAAGTCAATGCAAAGGCGCAAATAGGCATCCTGCGGCGTGATATGCGCGAATGGCGCGATGCGAATTGAGCATTTTGCGCGTTTTGAGCGTTTGACGTGCTTGACGCGCAATTCGCGTGAATCGCTCCAGTTTAGAAAATCTGAGCTTCAGCGGACATTCACGCTGCGTTAACCAATCAGGAGCTTGCTCTTGTGGGGGTGTGATTATGGTGTAGCGCCTGTTGTTGGTGTCCCGGGGGGAAATTCTCCTGCCTACACCCACAAAAGTTCATCAAACTGGGCTCGGCTCAGTCAGAAGCACCGCTGAAAGCCTCCATCATCCAGGAGCAGTTTCTGGAGGAGTTTATGAACTCATAGAGCTCGGTGCACCTCTGAAATAATCTAGTGTACTCAGATACAGCTCCAAACGAATCGACGCTGTTTATCAGCCTTCATAAAGCACATAAACACAGCTATTCTCTCTATAAACCCCTGTTAGCCGTTTAGCAATAAAGCTACAGTCACCAAACCATAGACAGAAGCCCTGCCCATCACGCGAATCCGCGTCTGTTCTCAAGTCAATTTGACGCGCGAATGAAGCGGTTTTGTACGCGCGAGTGAAGCGAGTAAACTTAAATGTTCACGCGTCTATTTACTCGCGAATAGCGTGATTTCTTTGCGCTTTCCGCGTCTGGTGTGAATACAGCATTAGTCAGTTTAACATATACGTTCAATGGACACACAAGGTTAATTTGATTAAGTATAAAAATTTAAGGCAACCAGGATTTATAACAGTATATAGAGCACAAAATATATCCCAGGAGGTCTGTTTTTTTGCAGTTTTTGTTTTCGCAAATCCACTGTCGCTGTGTACGCTTTTTCAGATCTCAAATTTTCCTCGCTAGTGCCATTCGCGCCTGCTGTTCTTGCTTGAATCCACCAGAGGCCACTGTCAGCTGACTTACTGACTGACTGACTGATTGACTGACCCACCCTCCTACTTCCCTAAACCCAACCATTAGTGTTTTCAAACGCACCAATTGACCCGCCCACCCCCTTCCCTGAACCCAACCGATAGTTTTAAAAGGCAATCCAGGAAAAAACAGCCTGATTTTTACAACGTTTTCAGATTTCACCACATTCTCACCCTGTTATTTACTTCTTTATTTTTATTATTTGCTTCTTTTATTGTTTTACTCGCTTTCTGGAACCATTCTTTGCTCAAACCCCTTCGTCGTGGTCATCTCCTCTCTGCGTCTCAAGTCCGCCGACGTACATGCCGAGTGACTGGACAAACTGGTAATAGAGGTAAAGCCATCCATACAGAGGTAAGCAGTCAGCTGCGTGAAAAGGAACAACTTCATACCGCCCCGTAGAGTTCATTTTAAAGACGAAATGCAGCCATACGTACCTCTGGCTACATAATTCACGATCTGTGTTGTTGTTGTTGTTCTTTTATTTACTTTTTTTATTATTTCATCCAAAATAAAAATAAAAACGAGCAAAAATATAATAGGTTTTACTCTTTTTTTTAATACTATTTCATAATAATTTAGTTTTTTGATCAACATATGGACAGCATGTGTTTTTATTATCAGAATATTAATAACCTGCGCCATTATGTTTGACTGTTTGCATGAGAAACATGTGGATTTATTGATGTCTGCTCGCTGCAAGGTTTAAACGGAGCGACTGCAAAGCTGCTTTTAATTCCGTTACAGAAATAAAACAACAAGTATAATATCTAGAAAATCAGTTGACATCCACCAAACGCAAAGCAAGTCCCTGAGGCTGCTTCCTGAGATGGTCATGAATAATTGAAGAGAATGATTTAAGAGAACAGTTCTTTCAAAGTCAGTCAGTGAGGAGGAGGCTTGATCAACAAATACATTATATGAAGCTGTGCTGTATTTTTATAACTTTTTATAACTGTAATTTAATTCCTGTGATTGAAGGATTACATTTTCAGCGTCCTTACTTCAGTGTTTAGTATCACATAATGCTACAGAAATCATTAAAATGTGCAGATTTGATGATCCAGAAACTGATTATTATTATTATCAGTGTTGAAAATGTGCTGCTTCATGGTTTCATACCCAAACTTTTTGGTTCCCCCAAAATGTGGCTTTACAAAAAAGTTTTTACAAAAACGAAACTTTTATAATAAGAACAGTATTAATAATTGAGTAATTGAATAAATAATTGATAATACCTGCACTGAAAATCATCATATAGAATTAACTATATTCGATCATAAGCTGAAGAATGGAGCAATGCTGCTGAAAATTCAGTCTTGAATCACAGGAATAAACATAATTTTATAGCATATTCAAACAGAAACAGATACTTTATATTGTAAATATCAATCAGATGTTTTAAATGTATATATTTTCAATCAAATAAATCAAGTCTTGGCGAGAAAAAACAATGAGCAAGTCTGTTTTGATCTGGTAATCTAATTCTGTGAGCATTCATGTGTAGGCACAACCGGACTATTTTTAATGGGCAAAACATCTGTGGTTACTAAAAACTGTCATCGTCTTCAAAACCTTTCTTTAGCTTCTGAGGTAAAGTTTGATTTATATTCGCACATTGGTTTATTTTTGAATAAAGTGACAACTTGTGTCCCTATATAGTTTATACTTTGAATATTCGCTCCGAATTAGCATGTAATATGACTTTAAAACAACATTAGCACCATTTAACTGACTGTGAGCAATGCTGCACTGATAGTTTAATATGATTTCCCTGTTTAGAATGTGAAAACACTACTATTTTCTGAAATAATATTAAGGAGAACGTTTGAAGAATGTGCGAATATAAAACCAATCTGTACCTCGAGTCTTAAGTACAACTTAAAATAGCAACATTCCCGCTTGAGATGACAAAACACAATAGTATATTTATAGCAGGTGTTTGAGCGAATGTGAGTCCTGCTGGTGGCCGTGGAGCAGGTGATGCGAGTGGGCGGCTGCTCAGTCAGAGTGTGGCGGCTCAGAGAGCAGCTCCGGGCGGCTCCAGCAGACGCAGAGCCTCGCGTGATCAGCTGTGATCCCTTAAGCCTTCAATCTCCCTTCAGCTCCCACTAACAGCACTTCAACAATCTCACAGCACTCACTGAACAGATGGAAGATTCGACTCACCCACTTTAAACTGAGACGCCTGGTCCGTCAGCTCCTCGTGGTGCTTCACCAGCATCATGTGCAGAATCCCGAACGAGTTCTGGATGCCGAAAATCGAGCCGTTGCACCATGTAGCAGCGAACACCACGACCCAACCGAAGCCTCCCTCCGGGGGAACGAAGCCTTGTCCAGGGTGAGCGCCAGGCGGCGTGGCCGGACGCTTGTCAGTGCAGCCGGTGTGTATGAGCTGCACGGTGCTGTCCTCCGGGGTCAGTTTGCGCTCCTCGAACTCCTCCGCAGGGGTAGATGACTCCTCAGCCTGCGGGTCCTCCCGCGTCCCACTAGCCGTGTTTTCATCGCTTTCCGAGTGCATCCTACAGGGAGAGGATGCAGATACTTTCCCCCGAGAACTACTTTATAACATACAAGTGAGGGGAAAAAAAAGAACAAAAATAAATCCCTTCAGGAATTCGCAGAGAACTAAGTCAATCTCGCGTCACTTTGCACGGATGATCACTCATAATCCGCCAGATAATGCCCAAATCCTGTTATGAGAGATCACTCTTCATAATAAAGCAGCAGGACTTCAAGCAGACGTTCTCTGAGGGGAAAACTGGGAGCGCGCGCGCGCTTTAAACCGACTCCAAAACTCTGCGCTCGGTCCACATCCCTTTTATCGTGCACCGACTCCTCCTCTATCATTTGTTGAATGTTTACACCGGATCCCGATGGGCTGCTCTGCTCACTTTGTCACAATGTAACACTGAAACGACCCGCGAGAGCGCACCAGTCGACGTTCTAAACGCTTTCCCGCGAAGGATACAGTGTAGCAGATGACCGTTCCGAACAATGCAACATTGTATCAATGAAGCGTTCTAAAAAGAATTCGCGTTCTACAAATGTAACAATCGCGCGGGGTGAAGAACAAAGCGAGTTCCGCCGACTCTCCACTGTGCAGATCCCGCTGGAGGAACGGATTTAAAATTCCACCGGCGCAGGATTACGGAAAGAACACCGGAGACCACCCCTCCTCTGTGGCTCCAGCAGCCCGTCCCGCAATTGGCCTGAAACAAGGAAGCGCGCGGGGAGCCGTTCGAGATGGCGCGAGGACAGCAGATCTACAGTGTTATTATAGCTGCCTCCTCCTGGCACGTTTACAACTCAACCGGCCACTAAAACCGACGACACCGGGCGCATCCGGTGAGCTTAGTGTTTGTTTCCCCGGCCGGTGCAGTTGCACTGACAAGTGCACGATCCATCAACGCCGGTCATAAATCAGACAGCCGCCGGTGGTAAATGGGTCAAGGGCACCGCTGCGAACGCGCTCCGGCTCCGCGGATGACAGTTTGTCGGTACAGACAGCCGCGGGAGTGCAATCGGTGCATATAGAGGCGGGTTTGGGAAGCCATGACGGGTTATTATGGTATGGAGGGGGAGGATCCGTGACGCGCTTCCCTGTACAGTAATGCCTCTATCTAATGTGAGCGGAGAGACACATCCGCACACACACTGTACATGCGTGACGTGTGTCTCTCCAATGCGCGGTGTTTACATAAACCAGATGCTTTATTAAACCAAAACAAAGTGTTTAGGAAATACAGTGCAAACAGAATGCATTCATTTTCAGAAACTGAAACCTCGTGTTTTGCATTTCAAGCATCATTAGAGCAGTGTATGGGTTTTAATATGCCTTAAAACACAACATCAGGGCTGTAGAAGTGCACATATAGCTATCTGTTCATCTGATTATTGGTTTGCGTGTGTATTTACATAACCCCCCTGCTGTTTGCTGTGCATGATTAACTGTGGATTAATCAGGCTTGAGTGACTTTGATAAATCACAGGTTTATGGATGATCTGAGATCAGTGTCAGCTGATGTCCACTAGAGAGCAGCACAGAACAGCTCATGAAGTCCAACCCGAGAGAGAGGCCCTGCCAGCGGGCGAATTATACATTGACGATGGATGGAACATTTTTCGGTAGTAGTAGTTTGCTAACACATACTTCAGTGAATCAAATTTATTATGTATTTAAATTATATCTCATTTATTAACAAAATGTATACTTTTTCAGTCTTTTGAGGGATATTTCGTGACTATTTTAGAGGTTGATGGAGATCAAACTGTACAAATGATGTCTAAGGTTTCTTTTTTAGACTACATGCAGATATAAACACTTATTTTACATGAAATGTGTTTTGTGAATACCTGAGATGTCTATCGGTGCTCTAGAACTGCATGTTTCAGACTGCTGAATGATATTTTTCCTAGCATGGACTGCCGCGCGGTTATGCATACATACACAATAATATGACCAGTTGAGAGGGGGGGGGGTAGCTATTCCTTATAATTAAAGGGCTGACCCCACGATACCTCTTGTTTTGATGTCCTTCAGGGGGGATCAAGCATTAATTTACAGGGGTATTTGCAAATTACAGGGGTATTTGGGGGGGAATGAGCCCCCTGTCCATGCACAATAATCTGAGTCAATATACTACAAAATATATAATATATCCCAGCAAGCATTTTTTTGGTCTAAAAGACGTCTATTAGACGTCTAAACATAGCCTAGACGTCTAGGCTAAATCACGGCTAAATTTGGGCTGTCAGTGAAAATTTAATAGACGTCTAAGCATAGCCCAAAATTAGACTAGTCTTCATTTAGACGGCTAATAGACGACTACATATATCCGTCTAATAGCGGGTGAATTTTGGTCTAGGCTAAAACAAGGCTAAATTTGGGCTGTCAGTGAAAATCTAATAGACGTCTAAGTACAGCCCAAGATTAGACTAGTCTTCATTTAGACACATATACAACGTCTACATATATCCGTCTAATAGCCGGTGAATTTTGGTCTAGGCTAAAACAAGGCTAAGTTTGGGCTGTCAGTGAAAATCTAATAGACGTCTAAGTACAGCCCAAGCATAAACGACTCATCAAAATATCAGCTAATGAATGACTGTTTAAACAACAAAAATACACAAATACATATCAACATTTTTGATAAACAGGTTCTCAAAAAGGCAATCCATTCAAACTGATTAAACACAAGCTTTTATTAATAAAAGCACCATTAACAATATTAAAAACATTAAATACTAAATAAATATCAAATTTCAGTTATGACAAAACAAACAAGATAAAAACACAGATTTTTTTCTGTTCAAAACAGAAGATATTTTGAAGAAAGCTGAAAACCTGTAAAAACTTACAATGGAGATCAATGGTTACAGGTATTCGGCTTTCTTCAAAATATCTTGTGTTCAACAGAAGAAAAAACCTCAAAGGCTGTTCTTTTTGCTTTATGTGCACTCAAAATTATTCTTGTAGCTTGATAATATTCTGATTGAACAACTGAAAGCATGTGGTCTGTTTTGAGGATGTTTTAAGTATTTCTCTGGACTTTAAACAAGTTGGGACCATTTCTGTCTATAGAGAATGAGAGAGCTCTCCGATTTCACTAAAGTGTCTTAATTTATACGCCGAAGACAAATCAATGTTTGGAACGACATGAATAATTAAACATTTTAATTTCTGGTTGAAGAAACCCTTTAAGTGTACATGTCATGAACCCAAAAATCCATCCAATCCAAATGTGACACTCAGCAGGTTCTGCAGAACTTCTACACTAACATCTGTGGGTCTGTCCTCAGGACCAGCATCCTCAGCCCAAATGAGATTCAGCCTCTGCACTTTCAGTCCTTGAGAAAAAGGAAAAAATACCGAGATGTGTTCTAAACTCAGTCTTGCGACTGTGAGTTTTACAAATACATTTATAAAATGAGGGCAGGTTGAAACACTTACCACATACTCTTTTACAAGTCTTCATTGAGGTAGATGCACAGACTCTTCAAATGAGGTTGGTCTTCAGGACACAATCACGCTTGATGGTTAAAAACAAAAAACCAAAAATAACATTAGTCACAGGTTTACAGCATAAGGCTGATTACTTATTTACACATTTACTATTTTAATTAAATTATTTATTCCATTATTTTAACTATTTTAGTATTAATGCGTTATTTTCAAAGTTTTTTTTTTTGTCAACAGCAGTTATATGGATAATGCATAAATATTGTTTAAAATTTCCATTCTGTGTGTTTGATGGGACTTGAAAGCTTCATCCAGCTTGTGAATGTACATGGGCAATCTGCATATGGACAGGGAAACCAGCATATGTGGCCATAGTGTAAATGTTTTAGTCTAAAATGTTGAAGCAACTCATACCTGCTAGACTGCTCATTTCACATAGCCACACTCAAATATCTGTGGAGAAAAACAAATAGTTAACAAATATAAGAGAAGCATTATAATAATTATTAACAGCTTACTTTATACTTGATTTTACTGTGACAAGTCAAAATAGTAACTAATATTACAAAAAAAAAATCCATAAAATAGTAAAGTTTATTTATTAAATCTAAATCAATAACCCTGTAGCAGCAATTATAGTAAAGGATTACAGGAGGCTGTCTTGTCAAATAATGCTTCAATTAGTTTTCTGTACAAATGACTCATAAAAACAGAATTAAATCGGTGTTTGTGTTTAAAATTAGTCTCTTTTGTTATGAAATCACAATCTAACACTTCTCTTAAAAGCTAGAACTGCAGAAGTTTCACCTCTTGACTAAGTTTTTCATAGGCCAATTTCACAAGAACCGGAAGCCCGTCGCCCCAGAGTAATTTTACTTCCGCTACAGTGACAACAAACGCTTTCTCTGCTGAGGAGACATGGAGCGATTCTTCACAACATCTCTATCCACTCTGCCGCAAATTACGTTCGAGGATGTCAGTCGAATAGTTGCAGAAAACTCTTCAACCACAGGATCGAGACTGAAGAAGGGCTATAAATTCTTTGTTGAAGAATTTATTCACGGATATCATGGTAAGTTTTGAATTTGCTACTATCGCTAGCATATCGCTAACGTTAGCAAGTGTTAATAAAGTTACGGTCGTTTCTAAATATGTTATATGTTCATTACAGATATGTTGACTTTTTTTCCATTGTTTATGCATGCTTAGTGTCAAATGTAGTCGACAGCACGGTGGTAGTCAGAGCTAGATGCTACCGGTCAATGAGGAAAAACGAGGAACCCCACACACTGGAGGTTATATGTAATCTGCCGGTTGGCATATGATTGCAGATTAGCTATCATTGTTCCGATAGCAAGTTCTATATTTTTTAACATAACTGCTGTTGCAGTTTTTAAGTGTTCTGGTGAATATACTTGGCTTCTGCGGTTGCAGGCTAATTGCTGATTTATGCAGTGTTGACACTAGAACTACCGCTTCCAGTGTTTGCAATTGATTAATTTTGCTGAAATAGAACACACATATGTATAATTCTCATACTTCCATTAGATATGAGAACGGTCTGAATGACTGATATTGTAATTCTAGTATTACCATTATTATTCTACAATTCTGGTAGTTCCAGTGTTAATACAACTGTGCTATTTAAAGTGTTTAATATTGTTCCTGACTTGTAGTTTTAAAGTACATTTTGTTTTTTTACAGATGTTTTTGAAGTCTCATGGAGAGCCTAGTGTCACTGCTTATGCATGTAGTTGTGCAGCTGGCAAAGGGTTATGTAACCATCTATCAGCTCTGCTGTATCAAACAGCCCACTATGTACAGCTTCATCTAAAATCTGTCCCACCGACAGTGGCTTGCACAAGTGAACAACAGAGATGGCATCGTCCAAGGACCCAGGTAAGTGTAATATTTTCAATTTTTAAGCATTTGCAAATATTCTTGGTTGACACATTTTCTGTTTATACTAAGGGTGTCAGTCCAGAGGCAGTGAGTCAACTTGTAGTCCAGAAACCATGTTCTCTGGGGAAGACAGGAGTAAAGTCTACGCTGTACAGGGCTCACACAGGTAATAATAAACTTTGTGTATACAAAATGTATCCATACTGTTGACATACAGAAACACATACATAAATCTCAATAAACAAGCATTCTATATATACAGACAGAAGACATACGTACACACAGAAATGTACAGACACGCATCTAAATAAAGATGCACATACATTATTTACAGACACAACAGAGAGGCGCAGACAGATGTATTTCTACATAAAGTTACATACACACTGGCAGACTCCCAAAACCATTTAGTAATTTCTTGTTGCATATTTTATGGGTTGACACTAACAAGCATTTATTTATTTAGGTCCACTTCCAGATCCACATGTCCTGGCTTCTGGAGCAAAACTGAACCAGATTGACCCAAAACCTTTGTTGGCTCATATACTTGGAGGCATGTCAAAAATGGAGTTGGTCGACTCACAGTTTGGTCCTTTACCTCGGGGCAGTCCTCTTTCCTACCACTATCCCCTCACAGCTGCTGATCAACCTATAGTTGATTTCCCCAACCTGCCTGTGTGTGGCAGTCAGTTTAGTACAAATCTTAATTTTGTTCCCACTCACCACCAATCCTTTCATTTGCAGTCTATACAAGTGTCACACATCTTATCTGGTCAGATTGAGCACAATACTAGACTACAGTCAAATTGTGCTGCCTGGGCACATGTGCGTCAACCAAGAGTCACCGCAAGCAGGTTTAGGGAAGTCTGCCATGTGGTTGGGGAATCTGCTGGCCAGTCATTGGCAGCACGTATACTAAAAGGCACGAAGCAGACAAGTGCTATGAAACGTGGACTTGAGCTTGAACCAGAAATTTTAAAACAATATTCTGAAACAAAGAGCGTTACCGTTTTACCTTGTGGCTTTGTTGTTCACCCAGATGCACCACATCTGGGAGCCAGTCCAGATGGCAAAGTATATGACCCATCTGAAATCTTCCCATTTGGTCTGGTGGAAGTGAAAGCTACATCTGCTGAAAGTATAGGCCAGGCTTCATTCATTAAAATCCAAAAGGGCCAAGCCAAACTCAAAGAAACGCACAAATACTATTGGCAGGTTCAAGGCCAGCTTGCCGTAACTGGTCTGCAGTGGTGTGACTTTGTGACTGACACACAGTCAGACATAACTATCCAGAGGATCTGGCGAGACGATGTCTTCATATCATCAATGAAGGAGAAGTTGGACCTTTATTACTATTATGTATATATGGACAAATATCTATCTATGGTTTAAACATTGCTGCAGTAAAGGGTTAATTTACACAAATTCTATTACTAATTACTCACCTTGATACTCACACATGTGAACTAACCCTTTAAAATTGTTACCACGGTATGTATATATGTATAGTAACTAATTTTATATTGTTTTACAACTGTATCTATTTTTAAACTACTATTGTAATTGTAAACTCTTATGGTGTATCAGTTCAATTTTATAATTCTGTATTAATTTTGAAATCTAACAATGAAATGTGTAAAATAACAACTGGACAACAGAACAACTGTATGATATGTTTATTTTGGCCAATAACAATTATTAAAAACGCTGTTTTCACTTGGAACTGTCATTGTTATTTTCAGGAGACTGCTCTTTTTTTTGATAAAAGTAACAAATCTGCCTCTGAGCACAGAGGGGAAATGAAGAGAATACATTGTAATATTTTCTGTAAAAGTTATGAAGAAATCATAAAATAGCAATAACTTGTAACTAATAATAACAACAAACTGAACAATGTAACAAATCAACACATAAACCTTCAAATGTATGTAAACAGACACCGACTTAATTTTATGTGATTGTCATGGGGTGCATTCTTTGTATGTGGATTACTCAGGTGCGTTTGATTCAAACTATTTTACACATTCCAGGATAGTTAAACTAAACTGAAAATTAACTGGCTAGCCAGATAATCTGGCTTTGTGGTACAGGCCCCAGAAAAGTTGCAGAAATATAGCTAATTTAATGCTCAAGAAACATTGGTCCCTGGTAATTTACCATAAAGCAGCAGTTATGCCAGATCTGGTCAATTGATCCTGACAAGCTGAGTGGTACAGCTGAATCAAAGATGTGGTTCTCTTTAACTCGTCGTATTACTCTTTCCACCAGGATTCTGAGCCGTGCAATGGTTTGTGTTTTTTGACAGTCTGTCTTGCTGAACTGCCGATCACGCTTGAACGGTGGAATTATCAGTGTAGCCCCAACATTGGTAATCATGTCCTCAATTGTGAAGCCTTTGTCAGCCATCACCTCATCTCCAGGCTCAAGAAGATGCAAGATGCCAGACCTCCTTGTAATCTCTTTGTCGGAGATTGAGCCTGTGTACAGACGAGAGATGAAGGTTATCGCGCCACATGGAGCCACTCCCAAGAGTCCTTTAAATGTTGTGGTGCTCTTGTAGTTGGAGAATATCTCTGAGTGGAGTGTCAGAGATGTGGGACTCTCACAGAAAATTTCTGTACAGTCCAGGATTACTCTGATGTTTGGACTGAATGAACTGTATTTCTCAGGCATGGAGGAGGTTATTTGTTCCCTTGACATCCAAATGGGAACAGAGCCTAAAACAAAATAAAGATAGTTTGCCCAGGTGATGACTGTCCTGCTTACTGTGGCCATGCTAACACCAAATATGTCAGCAATTACTCTCTCCCTAAGGCCAGCAGCTACGCGGCAGCAGTACATGAAGAGTTCATCTATTAGCTGAATTTTGCGTGCAGGACTTGGTGTTGGGGAAGCTTCTCGACCCATCCTTTGTGCTTTTGTCCAGTACATAAGGTTTGTGGCAGATGGACAAACAGACTCCCAGAAAACCTGGAATACTTCCTGTGAGGGAAACCTGGTGTAGTAGCGAATTGTGTGATCAGACACACAAAACCTACTAAACATAGTTGGTGTCTCCAGTGAAATTTTCTTTAGCCTAGCCTCCAGCTCTGCTATGTATTCCAAGGCTTCATCCAAAGCACCTACAAAATGACAATCAAATTACAAAGGTTTAATAATAATCATCTTTTTTTTTTTTTAAATCTAAGTAAAAACATTAAACTACTCAAGTGACTTTTAATTGTGTAGCATTTTAAACAATGCTTTTTTCAAAGCACCTTTACAAAAATAGTGAATTCAGAGATGCAAATATCTTAATTCTTATATAAAATAGCTCTATAAATTTAATAAAGCTGAAATCAAATCAGTGCTGATTTATAGTTTGGATCTGCATAGTTCATGACTTATATGGTTAATGACTTGAATTTACCTTTATGCCAGCTTCAAATATATATAATATTAACACTGTTAAACCATTAGGTTAGGTGCCGTGCCTTCACTGTAAGAAACAAAACATACATGCAAATCATAACTACCACGGCTCTACTTGCGGCTCCTGATTAAGGAGCGAAATGTTTGCCTTGTGCAACAAACTAAGCATCATTTACAACTATTGCCTGTTATTCACAGAATGTGTAGGTTCTGTTCACTGCAGGCACGCGCGTCCTCTCTGAGGTAAACAAACAGTGCGACTGCTCACGTGTGACTCGCGGCTGCGTTTACGTCATTACATGAGGACAGAAAATTCATATTTGGTAAAATGTACTTCATGTAATGACCCCAACCCTAATTGAGATAGTCGTGCAGCCCTGGTGTGTATATTTTTGCATCTACACTTAAACACAGATACTTACCAGGGGGTGGGTGTGCAGCGTAGTCATGGTCCTTGACGCTAACTGCCGAATCCTTGTTGCTCTGCAGATCCACAGTCTTCGGGGCACGCACATCTACTCCTAGACGAGCACTTGACCTCTCAAAAGCAGACAGCTTTTGTGACGGTACATAAAAGTTGTTCCACTGAAAGCGGCTTGGGATAACTCCAGGTTTCAGACGACTACTACCCTGCACGAAGTCAGCAGCAGTGAAGTGTTGACTGCAGACTAATGTGCTCGCTCTTCGAATAGCAAACGTCGGCCCTTCGTCTCTTCTAATTGCACGTACCCACTGTTGTCTTTGATGGTCGTTTGTTGGAAACTCGTGAAAACTCAAATACGGTTGTTTTTGCTTCGAATTGCTGCACTTAGGTACACAGCAGAACGCCTTGCTACTCGACTGTGCTGCCATTGTTTATACCGGAAGTAAGTTTACCCAGGGGCGGCCATAACCGGAAGTAACGAACGCGGAAGTGTGAAATAGGCCTATTGCCTTCATGAATTTAATGAAGACGACTCGCAATGTACAAAAAAATGCACTTAATCACCGAACTTTGCTTAATAAGTGTTTAATTTTGCATGTTTAAAAGGTTGTAACGGAATGAAGGGTGCCTGTGCACATGTTAAAACATGCTCATATAATAAAAACATTGGCAAACAACATGATATTAAAGCAGATTACACTTACCTCGCAGAGCACTCGCTACAAATTTTTAAACGACAACAGCCTTCTTCCTCTTGATTTGCTGGTCCATTTCAACCGACTTGACAAATGCGCAATAGCGCCATCTATCGTGTGGAGTACGGAGCTGCGTCAATCTTGCTTAACTGATTAGATCTGGCTTGTTCTACCGTAAGATGTAAGATATATTATACCATATTCATTTTTAACTCGAAATAAAAAGGCAGTAAGTCTACAATTACATTTTTATGTCAATTTTGCGAGGTGGGTGAAGCCTATCTAATTCAAAGCTAAATTATAGCTACAAATAGAACGAAGTTTGTGGATGTAGTACTCATAATGCGGACGTGATATATTAACCATTGCACGCGCTGCACGGCCAAATACTACAGTGAATCAGTTTAGACTATCAGTGGGCTATAAATAGCCGGCCTGATGACGAGCTAAATCACGGCTGCGATCAGGCTATGAAAATGACATATATTTTTAAAAACCCAAACACGTTATAAATGCTATTTACTTTCCTTACTTAAAGGAATATCATAAATATCACGAGGTATTTTGCAAAAAAAGACAGGTAACCTATTTTAATTTTTTGGGGGCTAGAGATGGGTTACACATGGCCGGACTAGATTGGGTCTACACTTCACCGAGAAAGTGAAACTATGGCTATTACTTGCAGGAACCTCATAAACGTTATTGACTTTGCTTACATGATGGACTATCATACATAACATACGCTTTATTTTACAAAAAAACTACATGCAACCAAATTTAAGGTTATTCGGGCTAAATTTGGGTTACACGTAGCCGGACTAGATCTGGTCTATACTTCACCTAGCCGGTGAAATGACGGCTATTGCTTGCTGGGATACTACAATATACTATAAAAAAAAAGCTTTTCTTATTTTTTTGTCTTGTTTCCAGTGCAAATATCTAAGATAATTTTAAACAAAACATATTGTCTTGTTTTAAAGGGGTGGTCCACTACGATATCATATTTTAAACTTTAGTTGATGTGTAATGTAGCTGTGTGGACATGAACAGCATCTCTGAATGTAAGACGCTCATAGTTTAATGCAAAGGGAGACATTGGCTATTACAGCGTTAGCTTAGCAAAGCCTACAGCGATGGAAGTTTGAGGTCTACAAAAATACATCCAGGTTAATGATGTCATAAACCCTTCAGGTTACAAGCATACACATAAGGGGCGTGGCCAGATGCACTGTAGCAGAGATGCTTCCTGGTGACGCGGAGCCTACCCGCGAATCACAGCACATTATGTTAGCTGACCAATCAGAGCCTCTTAAGGGCGGGCCTTTCGGAGGAACTAGGAAATATGACAGTGGATTTCATGTTAGCTGAGTAGCTGTATATAATCAAAGTGATATTCATGAAAAAATAACCTGATTTTTCTGCAAATGAAGCATGAGCACAAATTGCTTTGTACCCCATAAACACAACCAAGCCTTAAAAATACACTCTGGAACAGTCCTTTAAGGAATAACATGTCAAAATTAAGGATGTTACCCAATGGGGTAGGTGAAATAATTTACTACAGATGTTTTACCGAGTAGTTCCTTGGACAAAAAGTAATCTGATTACATAACTGAAGTTACATGTAATGCATTCCCAGCTAACAATTTTAGGTTGTGAGAACATTCTCATAACGTTATCTGTAACGTTCCGAGAATGTTGAAATGTCCAGTTTGCTTAATGTTACTAGAACGTTTTTTTATGGTTAGCATAACGTCCTGACGATGTTTTCAAAACCTAAATTTCCACCAAAATATAATGTTCTAAGAATGTTTATTTGTAACGTTCCAATAACAATGAAATGTCCAGTTTGCTTAATGTTGCGAGAACGTTTCTTTATGGTTAGCATAACGT
>CAIGQQ010028366.1:3521-17025 GCA_903798035.1 Danio albolineatus | reverse complement strand
TTTTTTTTTGTTAAACTTAAATTATACTTTTAATCCAGCTTTGACTCTAATATATGCTGGGTTGTTGTAACCCAACTTTGGGTCAAATATGGACAAATCCAACTTTGGTTTATTTTTTTTAAATTACGCTAAATTAAACATTTTAACCCAAAGGTTTACTCTAAAAAATGCTGGGTTGTTTTAACCCAATGTTGGGTCAAATATGGACAAACCCAATGTTAATGTTTCCAGTTAATCTTAAATGACACTTAATCCAGATTATTTGTATGTTGATATTTGACCCAACAACCCACAATTTTCTTGAATTTAAACAGCAACCTTTGACTTCAACTAAGACAAGAAAATTTTATTTATATTTAATTTTATTTAATCCATATTTTACCCAAATAAAATAACCCAGCAATATTTAGTGCTCTGCTTTCATCTTCTATAATGAGCTTATTTTACAAAAAATAAAACACACACACATATTTAATTACTCACAAACAAATAAACGATGAAAGCCTTAATATGTTAATAAATTCAAAACTTATTCAATTCATCAAGATATTTATAACATTTTAAATGTTTATTTTAATGTCAATACTAAATAAAATACAAAACTGTTTACATTTTTGACAATAATCCTAATATTTGTTTGTTTGTTCGTTTGTTTACATCAAATCTGGAATATTGTTACGAATAAAATATTAGTCATTTTTATTTCATGTTAGTGGATACAAATAATATTTAGTGAATATCTAATAGACAATTTTATCTTAGGTTTTTAATAGGTTTTATTTAATATTTTACTGTTCTGACCAGGTAAAAGCTTTAATTTAATTTAATTTAATTTAATTTAATTTAATTTAATTTAATTTAATTTAAAAGCATTTTCGGCTCGATCAGGCCAGCGTTGCCTTGTCACTAAAGTTTGATTTTAAATTAATGCGACTATTTGTCAATTGCGTGCAAATACAGTCTTTTAATTCATAAACAGTTTGTGCTTTTAAGCCTTTAAATGCTGCCCTCTCTGTGATGTCGTAAATGCAGTTTTGCTTTTTGGTTCCTCTTATCTGATTGGATGTTGCGAGCATGTTATATTTTTCTGTAACCTGGAATCAACCAGTACAGCAAAGAGACGGCAATATAGCAGCACTGGATAAGTTGGTGGTTCATTCCGCTGTGGTGACCAATGATTAATAAAGGGACTAAGCCTACAAGAAAATGAATGAATGAATGAATGTATACACAGTTCGTTGAACTGCAATAAAATACCTGCACATTTTCCATACTGCTCTTTTTCATTATTACAGAAGTCCTAAGAGGCCATGCATTAAAATATTTTTTTCTCTCTTGTTATGTCGTGATCACAATAGGCAGGACGATAACGGTTTTTAAGTTATACCGCGGTTTGGAAAAGTCAAGGTTTTCATCTGCCAAAATGTTCTGTAATACCGTCCCCTAAGGTATTATTTTATTCTTTTTTAATAGTTTTATTTTCGTTTTTTAGGACAACAGCATCTCCAGCAGAAAAAATATCCAAAGACGCCATTTTAAATTGTAAATAAATCTGTGTTTTTAAAACTAATGAAGACAGCAGAAGTCAATCATTCATTGTAATTATTTAGCCTGACATGTTTACTGCTCCAAAATATTATGAATCTTCAAAAAATAAAATATATTGTGTTTAAAGGGGAAAAATTTTTAGTTTTTTTTATCCAGACATTTAAAACTTATATATTTTAGAGCAATAATCACAATACCGTAATACTGTGAAACTGTGATATTTTTATCCAAGGTTATCATACCGGCAAAAACTTATACTGGCCCATGCCTAGATCACGACATAACAAAAGGTTGTTTTCTCGTGATAACGACGTCATTTTCTCGTGATCACGACATAACACAAAAAGCTGTTATGTCGTGATCACGACTTATTTTTTGTTTTTATTTATTTATGTATTTATTATTGTTATTATTATTATTATTATTATTATTAATAATAATAATTACGGACTTCCGTACTTAGGACTTCCGTAGGATCTTCATCATTCTTCATAATTTAACTCATACATGCAGCAACTTATTTTGTGCCATATAGTACGGAGTTGCTTTAAAATGGTAACAGCTGAGGGAATATAATTCTAAATAATGCTATATAATCATATACATGAATATAATGATGAATGTACATTAATCACGGCCATTTGCACTCATAATATTATGGCTGTTCTGAACGCCTTTAACATGTTACACGAATGCGCGTCTGCAGCTAGGCTATTCTCTCCCTGGCCAGACATTGGCCAGATATTAATAATAATAATAATAATAATAATAACAATAATAATAAATGCATAAATAAATAAAAACAAAAAATAAGTCTTGATCACGACATGACAACTTTTTGTTATGTCGAGATCATGAGAAAATTGTCGTTATCATGAGAAAACAACATTTTGTTATGGCGAGATCACGAGAAAATTAAGTCGTAATCACCACACAAGAGAGAAAATCTAATTTAATGCATGACCTCTTAGGACTTCCGTACACTATACATGTATTAATATTTTTTAAGTATTTAAATTCTAGATTCACAGACGTTATTTTTGACATATTGTTTAAAATATGTGGCTAAGAAGTAGCTATTAACATGTTTTTGGTGGGGCCAGTGAACATTTTGGCAGGACAAGTAAAAATCTCAACCACTGGCCAGATCGGGCCAGTAGGAAAAATCCTCAGTGTTGAACCCTGCCTGGTGTCTGATCTCCAGTGTGATGCTGCATATTACTGTGCTTTACAATCAGTCATTTGTTGTAAACGAGGCATGAATGGCGCTGATGTGAGTGTGTGTTTGTGGAGAATATAGAGAGAGGATCAGAAATGCTGTCACTCAGTGTGTGTGTGTGTGTGTGTGTGTGTGTGTGTGTTCTGCTGTGTAAAGCACGAGCCGCAGCGAATGCAAGAGTCTGTGTGTGTGTTTCTAACATAGACGACTGCTGCACCCTACAGTTAGAAGAAAGATCTCCAGCACACGTCTGCGCATACACACACACACATGCATATTATACAAAAACACACACATTGATTTTACACAAACACACATATAAACCACAAACACATCTCACGCACTCATACATTACACACACTCACACACATGCATTTAACACACACACACACACACCCATATCACACAAAAATGCACGTTACACAAACACGCACAACACAAACCATACACCACACAAAAAAAAACACTCACAAATATGCATCACACACAAACATGAATATAAAACACAAACACACACATCACACACTCATACATTACAGACTCACACAAACACACTCACACATGCATTTCAAATGCAAACTCATACCACACAAACATGCTTATATCACACAAACACGCATAACACAAACAGCACACAATCATACATTATCTCACACACACACACACACACACACACACACTCATAAACTCATGCACACACACACACAAACACGCACTCACTCACACATGCGTTTCAAACACACACATACACTCATATCACACAAACATGCGTTCCACAAACACGCATAACACAAACACACATACACACAAAAACACTCAAACATGCATGTCACACAAACACGCAAACACAAACACGCACACACTCACACATGCATTTCAAAAACACACACTCATATCACACAAACATGCATGTTACACAAACACACATAACACACACACAAACACACTTATCACACAAACATGCATATCACACAAACAAAAATTCATACATTATAGACTCACCCATACACAAACACACCCTTTCTCTCTCACACACACACGCATACGCACATTAGAAACATAAGGAATAAATGATCAAACACTAGCTACTATTTTATCTCCTTTTAAAACACATTTTAAAGACGTTTTCATGCACAAAAATATGTTTATATAAGATAAAATCTGATTTTCCCCACATTGAAGAAAAAAAAAGTACACACACACACACACACACACGTGCACGCACCAGGATTACCTGATTAGGATTAATAGAATCACAGAATCACTTTCATTCAGACCATTTGACGAATGAATCACTTGATGTGAATCAGTTTAAATGATTCACCGACAAACATCACACACAAAGAGGTTTTTTAGAGATATCTTGAAAGTGTTTCTCTTAAATAAATGTACTATATATACAATAAAACAAAAACAAACAAACCAAATTAACCAATTAATATGTAGATAGCTTTTTTTTACTTCCATGTGGTGAAAAAACCTGATACAATATGATTAAATTTGATTATTTATTGTCGTGTACACTTAAAAAATATTTTTTTGCTGCTTGTTCAAACTAGTTATTTAAAATTAGTTGAATCAACACAATTCTTGAGTTTTTTGGGGGACAACCTAATTGTTTTATGTGCAATCCACTTAAATTTGTAAAAACAATTAGGTTAACTTAAATGATTTGTGTTGGAACAACATGAAGGAATTGTGTGTAATCCAGCATTTTTTACAGTGTACAAGGCAATGTAATGCAGTTTAGGTCTAACCAGGAGTGCAATAGCAGCAAGTGCAGAATACAGTCTGGCGCATAGACATCTGCAGATTTGTAGCCCATTATTGAGATTTATTTACTAGTGTAAATGTGTTTACATTTATATTTATTCAGTTTTTAAATTAATTTCAGAAATATTATTGACTAATATGAAAGTGTTTGTTTGATTCCTGACCAATGCAGCTTGTAAAGTCATATTTTTTATCTTTTAGCAGATGTAGATTATATGAGACGTGCTTTGTACACCAAATAAGTGGATTTAGATGCATTTTCATTGTAAACATTCAATAAAAGTTAAAAAGCTGTTCTTTTGTATTTCACATATTAAGTTTTTAGTTATGATACTGCAAAAATCACATAAATCCACTGAATTTTGACAAAATTCTCTGCAAAAATATAAAAAAAAATGTCTGCAGATTCTGTCTGGCCCTACAGTAGGTATCAGTTATAAAGTGCAATTATAGAAAAACTATGGTGATATTTACTATGGTGATATTCAGATTTATCAGATAAAGATCAGATATATCTGTAAATCTGATAAAATATTTTTTTTAAGATAAATGCTTTTAAGATATCTCTAAAAAACCTCTTTTTTCAAGTCAAAGTCAGCTTTATTGTCAATTCAACCATATGAAGAGGACATGCAGAGAAATAAAATAGTCACTCTGCATATAATATCAATACAAAATATTTCCTTTTCTTATATTATTAATACTACTTAATTTCTTCTATTATTAATACTACTTAATAAAAAAAAATTTATTACTACTTAAAAAAAAAATAAAACCTTAATTTTTTTATTAAATATTTAATATTTTATTGTAAAGCACTTTTGATCAACTATAGTTGTGTAAAATTGAGCTCTATAAATAAAGTTTGCCTTGCCTTCCTTGCCTAGAGTTTTTCAAAGAAATTACAATAAATACAGTTACACATATAATATAATCTAAAGTATATACTGCATGTATTCATTCATTTGTGTTAAGGTACATATTCGAAGTAACAATGAACAACACTGAACAACACCGCTTTTATCAGACAATAACTTTGTGCTTAGAGTAAATGGAAAAGCATTACTGGCTCACTTTAAGACTGACTTAAAAATAAAATAAAAAATGGTAAACAATACAATTACACTTCAGGGCACGTGGCAAGGAGTGCAAACCAGAGCTGTGCAGATGCAGTATAGTGCAGTACTGTATATATTTGTGTGTGATGTTTGTCGGTGAATCATTTAAACTGATTCACATCAAATGATTCATTCGTCAAATAGTCTGAATGAAAGTGATTCTATTAAACCTCATCAGGTAATCCCACTGAACTAGAATGAACACCGACAGAACTGAACAGTGTGTGTGTGTGTGTGTGTGTGTGAGAGAGAGAGAGAGAGATACAGATGAGGCGAGTGTGTTTTACAGCTGAGAGGTTGTGGATCTGATCTGAGATCAGCATATGGCGGCACACGGACACCTCACGGCTAAAGAAAACCCCCAAACGAGAGCACAAAAACTCTGCCAAACAGCACACACACAAACACACACAAACACACACACACACACACACACACACACACACACACACACGCACACACGCACACACACACACACACACACACTCATTAACACTTTCAGCTCAGAATCTCTGCTCTTAACCTCACAGGAGCTGAAAGATGAACGTCTGCATCTGCATTCATCAAAACATCACATATTACTGTGATCATCTTCAGACCAGCAGTGTCAGACACACCCCCAGCCTGCCATTGGCCAGCCACACTGATGGCTCCGCCCTGATCTCACCTGATTGGCTGAATGTTTAACTGCCGGTGATTGACACCTGAAGTGATCGTACAGATTGTGAATATTGATCTGCTGTCAAACCTTACACACATTTTCACCACATGATTAAATGAGGGATTTTGCAATCTGATTGGACGAGCTGATGAAGGTCATTATCATGTTGATGACATGCTGATGCTGCGTTGCTTAGCAACCGCATCCCCGACTGTTACACCAGCACATTAAATTGCTTGGAATTAAGATTATTATTAATAATAACAACAACAACAAATGTTATTGTTATAATATTGACATAATTACTAAAGACACGATCAGATTTTTATTAAAGCAACCGTTAAGTCATTATTTACACTCTCGCTGATTCGCTATTATTTTTTTTTATTATAATTATAGTTTATTATTTATAAACCCAAACGCACACACACACACACACACAATTGTTTCAGAGGTTGTAGTTTTTGCATGATCAGTTCTTAATGCATTCTGGTTTTAGTAATTCTCTTTTTGTTTTTGTATTTATTTATTTATTTTGGTATTTTTTGTTGTTGTATTTCATTTATTTTTATATATTAATTAATTATGTCTACATTCATAGTTATTTCTTGTTATCACGTTATAATAATAGAAAAATGTGTAGGCAAATAATAATAAAGCTAAAATAATACATCATTTCATTTATTATTAATTTCTCCACTATTTTGTCTTTGACAACATCAACTTTGAGACTCTTAATGAAATATTTCCTCTTTGTTTAGTTCTTATTTACAGAAAAAAACCTTTTAATGACAAATCTAATGAGTAAACAATGACACAATCTTCATTTTCAGGCAAACCGTGGCTTTAAAAATCACATTCTGTTCATTTCAACCTGACAAACTGCATGAATGAGTGTTTGTGTGTGTGTGTGTGGTTGTGTGTGTGTGTCAGAGAGCTCTCGGTGTGGACAGAAGCACAGATTGCAGTGTTGACAGTGAATCTGGGCTTTTCAGTGAGAATGGTGGCACTTCTTTCTCTCTCTCTCTCTTGTTTTTGGCATAACTTTCTGCAATCTGTGACGCGATCAGGCACCGGCATCACACACACACACACACACACACACACACACACACACACACACACGCAGGGACAATAGAATTAGAGAAACACACTGATAACACCACATGTACTGTACACCATCCATCATCCGTCTCACATCACGTCAGTCCCGAACACACTCAAATACATGTTAAAACTCTTTACTTCTTGTCTACGTCCTCAGTGTTTTCCTTAAGGTGTGCGGTTGTGTGTTCGTGACGCTGGCATGATCTGATTTGCATTTAGTGTGTATATTTATTATTAGATCACTTTAGTTTATTTGGAGACACATTTTATTGTGTGGCCAGTGAATATTAGCAAACAAATAAACAATAATAACTAGCGTTAAGTCAGTTAATTATGAAAAAATATTCATTTAAAGATAATATTGTAAATGTTTATTTATTTTTCCCCATTTATTATTGTTACTTATTGTTTGATCCATGAAGTAAAAAGCTTAAATAGAGAATTGATTCCTGCCTCATCCTTGATCTGTCACACTCATTACATCTGTCTCACCTACATGTTACAGCATCCCACTTAAACATCTTAAACTCGTAACATTGTCCTTTAAAAAAATCAGTACTGATGCATGGTAATTAGGCATGGGCCGGTATAAGATTCTGACGGTGTGATAACCATGGATAAAAATATCACATTGTTGTGTTTACTGCTCTAAAATATATTATTTTAAATGATTTATTTTTACCTTTTTTCCCCATTGAACACAATATAATTTATTTTGAGAAACATTTAAATTATTAATTATGAAAATATATTACATGTCCTTAAAAACTCAGTACTAATGCATGTAATTTGATCGTTTTGTTTTAACAATAAATTTTCGGTGATTAGAAACTGAGCAAACTGGTTATTCAGGGATTTCAGAAAACATATTTATCAGTATATTTAGTATATGGTTTATATAATAAATTTAATAAATTAAAATATGGATAAAGTTCATTACTACAGTAGTAAACAACAATATATTATTGATCAGCTTGGTGTATTTCTGTGCTGTATAAACTGGAAATGTATTCAGAAATGCTGCAAATGTTGGCTGCAAACAATAAGAACTATATTTAAAAAAAGAATCAATTAAAATATTAATTAAATTAAATATATTAAATTAAATGAAATACATTAACACACAGGAAAAATCAAGAGAAATTATTTTTAAAACTATTTTAATTGAAAAATCAATAACAAAACTTATTGCTAAAATGTTAAAGGTTATTTTTATGTTGTTGCAACAATTCATTTGAATTCATATATATATATATTATCTTTCCATTCCCAAACATGTTTGGTGACCTGACTCTTATTTTAATGCATATATCCGTTTAATAAAACTGCTTTCTTTAAATGCACAAGAATATATCATCTATATTCTCTGAGAAATAAATACAAATATTCATTTCAAACTAGGCTGTACTCGTTTATGCTCAACATTCTTTGTCTCAGGTCTTGTTTTGTATTTCCAGTTTGGTATTTTTGATTCCCTGTATGTTTGCGAACCTAATGTTGTCTCTAGGCATGGGACGATAACCGTTTTCAAGGTATACCGTGGTTTGGAAAAGTCAAGGTTTTCATACCACCAAATTTTTCTGCTATACCGTTCATGAGGTTTGTGTAAGATGTTTTAATTATGCTCTTTTGTTTGTTTGTTTTTAGGACAACAGTATTTCCAACGATATCCAAAGATACCGTTTTAAATTGTAAAGAAATCTGTGTTATTGAAACTAAAGACAGCAGAAGGCGACGATTAATTTGAATTATTCAGCCTGACATGTTTACTGCTCCAAAATACTTTAAATGTTTCTAAATGTTCATATCCACAAATGTTAATTTACTAAATACCAAACCATGTTTTCCTGTTTTACTTTTGCAAGAATTTAGTCATTATTTAAATTTAACTTCATTATCTGAAAATAAGAAAGCAAACAAGACTATTTAATTTTTAATGACTTTAATTTATACACTGTAATTGATTTTTAAATGTCTTACCCTCAAGTTTATTTCATGTTTTTTATTATTATTGTTATTACTATTATTATTTTCTTTATTTATTTATTTCTCTTTCTTGTATCCTAAAATTAAATATATTGTGTTCAAAGGGGAAAAAGTTCTGTTTTTTAACCTAGACATTTAAAAAGAATATATTTTAGAACAGTAAACACAATACCATCATACCGTGAGACCGTGATATTTTTTATCCAAGGTTATCACACCGTCAGAATCGTATACCGGCCCATGCCTCATTGTCTCTACCTGTTTACTGTTTCTTTCAATGTATGCTTGTACTATTTCTTTTGTTACATTTTTTGTAAAGTGCCCTTGAGCTCTGAAAAGGCGCAATATAAATAAAGCATTATTATTATTATTATTAACACTGCACTAAATATTTTCATTCATCCATTCTACTTTGGCCTAGTCCCTCATTTATCAGGGGTCACCACAACAGAATGAACACACACTCATACAATAGGGCCAGTTTAGTTCATCAGTTCCCCTATAGCGCATGTGTTTGGACTGTGGGGTAAACCGGAGCACCCGGAGGAAACCCACACCAACACGGGGAGAACATGCAGACTCCACACAGAAACACCAACTGACCCAGCAGGGACTCGAACCAGCGACCTTCTTGGTGTGAAGCCACAGTGCTAACCACTAAGCTACCGTGCCGCCTCATCAGAGGAGGGTAGAGTATCCAAAATTTATACTCAAGTAAAAGTACAAGCACTAGTGGAAATTTTTAATCAAGTGAAAGTAACAATCCATTTTTTTAATCTTATTTACTCAAGTAAATAGTTACTAGTTAAGTTTTATTATATATTTATTATAAAGAAAGTTTTTAATGATTTTAAACCCATTTTAAGGTCAATATTATTAGCCCCCCTCATCTATATTAGTTTAGGATTGTCTCCAGAACAAACCACTGTTAATGACTCGCCTAATTACCCTAACTTTACCTTAATTACCCTAGTGAAGCCTTTAAATGTCACTTTAAGCTGAATACTAGTATCTTGAAGAATATCTAGTCTAATATTATGTGTTGTCATCATGGAGAAGATATGTATAATAATATTGGACACTCACCACTACGTGTTTATCAGGTTGGAGATGTTGTGATGTCAGTTCGGTGTACAGCGTCCATCGCATTATCAAACTATTCTTGTTGACATCTTGGAGTGAAACAAAGACTGAACTTGAGGCCGGGGTTCCGATAAACTCACTGAACAGCCTGTGCGACCGTCCTCGGAACCGCAGATGGACATGGCGTGAACGACCGCGGTATAAACTCGCTCGTCTTCCTCGACTTCCGCCATCATTCCAACATGGGCTCGCGCGCTCGAACCGAAAGCGGGAGATGCGTCTCTATAGCAACTTCTCGCGATACAACCTCTCCAATATGGCGGCTCGCGATATTTGTAAACATATGAATCATATTTATTATCATGTGAGTAAGGATTTTTCTCTAATAATTATTTACTTGAGTACTCATTTTTAAATGTGCTCAAAAAGTACACATTACCCAACAAATTTACTCGAGTAAATGTAACAAAGTAAATGTAATTCGTTACCCACCTCTGCGCCTCACGATAAATATGTAAATATATATTAAAACGGTGTTAATGTAATAGAAAACTCCTAAGATTCGAAGGAAAACCCCCCTTTTGTTAAAAAAGTAAATATATAATAACTAAATTAAAAAGAAAGACCAAACACAGTGGTTCAATGGTTGGCACTGTGGCCTTAAAGCAAGAAGGTCACTGGTTTGAGTCTCGCATGGGTCAATGGTGTTTCTGTGAGTACGTTTACATGGACACCAGTAATTCGATTTTAATGCAATTAAGACAATAATCTGATTAAGAGTCGACCATGTAAATGGTTAAAATGTTTAATCTGATTGAGGTCATAATTGGAACTAAAGAGAAATGGAGTTAAGACGTGGAGTATGTCGATCTTAGTCGAATTATTAAAGTGCAGTATAGACAGGTAAACACCTTAATCAAAGTATTACCGTCATGTAGGACTTTTCGCCGCGTTTTGTGACAGGATAAACATAGTGAAATGCAGAGGTCTTTTTTCTTCTTCTTTTCTTGCAGTTAAAGTCGACAAATTAAACACGAAATACCCGTAATTACATGAAACTCCGGAGGAAATGCGGATAGCGCGGTGACGCAGTGATGTTAATCAAAATATATAGCACAGATTTATTAAAATACCAGTTTGGTCTATTAGAAATCTGTTTCTGTTTCATACATTCATTCTCCTTTAGCTTAGTTCCTTTATTCATTAGGGGTCTCCACAGCGGAATGAACCACCAACTATTTCAGCATATGTTTTACACAGCGGATGACTTTTCAGTTTATTTATAAACTAATTAGGAGAGGATCGGGTGCTTATGATTGATCACAGCTGGTCCTGCATTATTCAATTTCACCAATCAGATGATTCCTGAGCCACTATAAACACCCTGAGCTCCACATCACAGCCATCTTCATTTGAAGAATCCCCCATTCCACCCCTACTCCTCCTCCTTTCCTAGATGGGCGGCACGGTGGCCCAGTGGTTAGCACTGTTGCCTCACAGCAAGAACGTCACTGGTTTTAGTCCTCACCAAGCCAGCTGGTGTTTCTGTGTGGAGTTTACACGTTCTCCCCGTGCTCGCGTGTGTTTCCCCCGGGTTCCCCACTTCCCCCCCACCGTCCAAAAACATGCAGCTTAAGTTAATGGACTAATCCACATCAGCACCATAGACATGCTCCTAGTAAGTAGTTATCTCTGAAGAGCGACCACTATCTGTTCATCAGCTACTACAGCAGGGGAGTTCTCCAGATCTACCTGAGCTCAAACTCCCTTCTCGCCCTGCTAACGGCTCGAGGATCTTATGAGCTCAGGGCTCTCTCCCAGGACAGCATGCCAAACACGCTTTATAATCAATCATCAGCTGAGGGGGAGCTCTTGAAGTGCTGTAACATGTAAAAGAATTTGATGAAAGTAACATTCAAAAAGCAGCTTGTGTAAACGCCTTCATCATATTATTGTCTTAATTAGATTAAGGCAAATAATTCGATTACTAATGTCCATGTAAACGTAGTCTGTGTGGAGTCTGCATGTTCTCCCCGTGTTGGTGTGGGTTTCCTCCGGGTGCTCCGGTTTCCCCCACAGTCCAAACACATGCGCTATAGGGAAATTGAGGAACTAGATTGGCTGTAGTGTATGAGTGGGTGAATGAGTGTTTCCCAGTGCTTGGTTGCAGCTGGAAGGGCTTCCGCTATGTAAAACATATGCTGGAATAGTTGGCGGTTCATTCCACTGTGGAGACCCCTGATAAATAAAGGAACTAAGCTAAAGGAGAAGGAATGAAACAGATTTCTAATTGACCAAACTGGTATTTTAATGCATAAATCTGTTTAATAAATCTGCACTATATAAATCCACTAAAACATATCATCTGTGTACACAGAGAAATTAATTAAAAAGCCTTCAAAGGCATTTCCAGGGCATCTTTAGTTCTGTCTCCAGTCCACAGCAACACCAGCACAGACCTGCCAAACCGGAGTCCCCTCCTCACTCTACGAGAACTTACTTTATTTCTTCCTTCATGGTAAAGCTCTGCAGACGACACATTTGGACTTAAGTGAAATCTGTGCGCGCGCGGAGGAGACTCTGCTCTTATCAGCGTCTCTTCAGCCTCATAATCAGACGCATCAGAGAGAGAGAGAGAGATCCTCACTCCACATAATCAGCTTCATCAGATACTGCCTGCATGCGGAGATGCTGCGATCTGCACATTAGCCCACAGAAGAAGCTTTAACATCCTAATCAGGCGTCCTCACTGAGACCATTGTCTGCTGCAGAGACGCACACACACATGCACACACGCACACACGCACACACACACACACACACACACACACACACACACACAAAACACTTTATGGGAAATGAATGCAAATGCTGCAGGATGCCAGAAACATTTCACACAAATGGAGAAGTGCTTCATTGCTGTTGACAGAGGTCCAAAAACACACACTCGCTCTTTTTCTGTGTGTGTGTGTGTGTGTGTGTGTGTGTGTGTGTGTGTGTGTGTGTGTG
>CAIGQQ010028364.1:0-11553 GCA_903798035.1 Danio albolineatus | reverse complement strand
TAAAGGGATAGATTACCTAAAAGCGAAAATCCTGTCATCATTTACTCAACCTTTTTCCAAACATGTCTGAGTTTTTTTCTCTCGAGCACAGAAGAAGATATTTTGTCGAATGTTGGAAACTTGTAACCATTGACTTCCATGGTATTTGTTTTTCCTACTATGGAAGTGTGGAAGGTTTCTAACATTCTTCAAAATATCTTTTTCTGTGCTCGAGAGAAAAAGACCACTTGAGGGAGTGAAAACAGTGAGTAAATATTAATTTCTGGCTGAACTATCCCTGGGTGAACTATCCCTTTAACTCTCTAATAGTGATTTTAATTAATGAAGTTGTTTCCCTGTGGTATTAAAAATGGCAGAATTGTAAGAAAGTTAGAAGTTCCAGTGTTGTGAGGGCACTAACGTTAGCTGTTGTTTTCCAGCACACCTCATATTTCAGACTCGAACCTGAAGGAGGACGTGGTGCGCGAGCTGAAGAATGAGCTGCAGCGATGCTTGAGCCACTTGAAGAGCAAACGGCTGAAGATCTCCGAGCTGCAGGAGGAGCTGAGACTCTCACACAGCAGAGCAGAGACGCTGCAGACGCACATGCAGCAGGCCGACAGGACCATACGAGACTCTCAGGTCATAACTGATACCTGTGTGTGTGTGTGTGTGTGAGTGTGTGTGTGTGTGTGTCTGTTTGTTTTGTGGGTGTAGATGCTGGATTGTCACTTACATGTGTTTGTTTGTGTGTGGGTTTGTTTTTTGTGTGTGCATGTTTTTGTGTATTTGTGTGTGTGTGTGTGTGTGTTTGTTTTTTGTATGTGCATGTTTTTGTGTATGTTTGTTTGTTTTGTGTGTGTGTGTGTGTGTGTGTGTGTGTGTGTCTGTTTGTTTGTACATGTGTGTGTTTGTAAGTGTGCATGTGTTTGTTTTTGTGTGTGTGTGGTTTTTTTTTGTGTGTACATGTTTTTTCTGTATGTTTGTTTTTGTGTGTGTGTCTGTTTGTTTGTACATGTGTGTGTGTGTGTGTGTGTGTGTGTGTGTGTTTGTAAGTGTGCATGTGTGTTTGTTTTGTGTGTGTGGGTTTGTTTTTGTGTGCATGTTTTTGTGTGTGTGTGTCTGTTTGTTTGTTTGTACATGTGTGTGTGTTTGTAAGTGCATGTGTTTGTTTTTATGTGTGTGGGGGTTTGTTTTTTTGTGTGTGCATGTTTTTTTGTGTTTGTTTGTTTGTTTGTTTGTTTGTTTTTGTGTGTATGTTTGTTTGTTTGTACATGTGTGTGTTTGTAAGTGTGCATGTGTTTTTTTTGTGTGTGAGTTTGTTTTTTTTGTGTGTGCATGTTTTTTTGTATGCTTGTTTGTTTGTGTGTGTGTGTGTATGTCATTGTTTGTTTGTTTGTACATGTGTGTGTTTGTGTGCATGTGTTTTGTTTTTGTGTGTGGGTTTTGCATAGATTTGTTTTTGTTTGACCATGCTTGCATGTGTGTTTGTGTGTATGTATGTATGTTTGTTTTGTTGTGTGTGTGTGTCACTCACATGTTGTGTGTTTGCTGCAGGTGAGAGAGAGCAGCTTGGAGAAACAGCTGGAGGCGTCTCAGGTCTCCGCCGGCCCTCAGGAAGAGCTCAGCAGACTGCAGGAGGAGCGGCGGGTCCTGCAGGAGAGACTCGAGGTCTGGATAACTTTGTGTTAATTGACAGCTTATATAAACTAGAGGACTTTTCTATTTGGATCTGATTTTTACTAACTAAAACAATAGTCCGGTAATTAGAATAAAGCTGGACTGATGCATGTCCAGAGTGAAGCATGGGGGTGGATCATTGATGTTTTGAGCTGCAGTATCATGGCATTCCCTAGACCCAATACTTGTGCTAGATGGGTGCCATGTGCAACCAATGGTTGAAACCCGTGTATCAGGATGATAATGCACCAATACACACAGCAAGAGTGGTGACAGTGTGGATTGATGAACATGAAAGTTAATTTGAATATCTTTCATGGCCTGCAGAGTCTCCAGATCGTAATATTATTAAGCCACTTCTAATACCTACATATTAGATGAACATCAGAAAAATGACAAGTCAAATGTAGTAAACAATTTTTGTTTATATATTTCTTTTTAAAATTTATTTTCCTCCTAAAATATTAAATATTTTATAATAATATTTGATTATACTTTAAAAGAAATGCGGGTTTTTTTTTTACCTTGCACATATTTGTAATAATTTTTGTTTAAAAAAGATCAACAATAAATAGAAAAAACAATTAAGAAATTAAAACAAACAACCTATATATGTATTTTTTATCAAATGAAACCACATGCAATCAACATTAAAAAAGAAAATTGTACATTAACAATCAATAAAATAAACAGAAACAAAATCAAATACAGTTTGATTTCAATTTTTGCAATGCCATAATATAGATAAAATGATTAAAATAACCCTTCTTAAACTAATTCATTCATTAATTCATTTTATTTTCGGTTTAGTCTCTTTATTAATCTGGGGTCGCCACAGCAGAACGAACCACCAACTTATCCACGCAGCGGATGCCCATCCAGCTGCAACCCATCACTAGGAATGCACACTCATTCACACACATACACTATGGAAAATTTAGCTCACCCAATTCACCTATAGCTCATGTCTCTGGACTTGTGGGGGAAACCGGAGCACCCGGAGGAAACCCAGACCAACACGGGGAGAACATGCAAACTCCACACAGAAATGCCAACTGACCCAACCGGGGCTCGAACCAGCGACCTTCTTGCTGTGAGGCGAACGTGCTACTCACTACGCCACCGTGGCGCCTGAACTAATTCAAATTAAGTTAAATAATTTTTATTATATATGTGAAATTAAGTTAATTTATTATTATTATTATTATTATTATTATTATTATTATTTGAAAATAAGTTATGATTATTTTTCTTTATTATTATTATTATTATATTATTATTTTTAATTATTATTTTTAATTTATCTTTTTTTTTTACTGAAATAAATTTCTATAGAACACAAAGAAGCTAATCAAACAATAAATAATAGATTAGCTTACTTTATTAATTAAAACACATTCTAAATATCAAAAGAATAATACAAGGTCATCCTAAAATAATTATCCCTGGACTGCTAATCTAAAAGTTGTTGGGTGACTTACCAGCCATCATCTGTATTGTGAACTGCAGGTTCTGGAGAAGAGGAATCAGGAGCTGAAGCAAAGTGAAGAAAAACTGAAGGCAGTGAACTCTGAACTGTGCACTAAGATGAGGGAGATGATCCAGGAGCTGGACCAGGAGAAGCAGGAGGCGGCAGAGAGGTCACAGACTCGCTCGTTATTGTAATAGGGCCGGGCTAATATAGTGATGCTCCTTCTGTGGTTGCTCATGTGTGTGTTTGTGTTGGTATGTGTGTCTTTGTTCTTGTGCGTGTGTATTTGTGTGGGTTTGTGCATTTGTGCAAGTGTTTTTTTTTGTGTGTACGTTTGTGTCTGTTTTTGTGTGCGTGTTCGGGTTTGTTTTTGTGTGTGTTTGTCTTTGTGTGTGCATGCGCATGTTTGTGATTTTGTATGTGTGTTGTGTGTGTTGTCTGATTTTGTGCTTTTTTTGTGTATGAGTGTGTGTTTATTTTTGTTTGTGTGTGTCTATGTCTGTCTGTGTGTGTGTGTGCGTATAAGCATTTGTCTGTATTTGTGTGCGTGCATGCGTTTTTGTGTATGTGCATGTTTGTTTATGTTTTTGTCTGTGTGTGTGTTTTTGTGTGTGTGCGTGTGCAGGAATGAGAGGACTCAGCAGCAGTTCAGAGATGATGTGGTGAATGGCGTCCGTGAGCAGCTCACTCAGGAACACACAGCTCACATCCAGCAGCTCAGCAGCCAACATCAGCAACAAGTCCAACAGCTCCAGTACTGCACCTTCAATATACACTCATGATCAACATGCACATTATTAATATCAGGGCCACTTCAAACACTACAGTGAAAAAGAGGAATATTCAGATTTCTGTATTAATGGTCGTTCATCAGCAGCAAAGACTGGTATCACTTTATTTTGATGATCCCTTTAACGCATTTTGTTGAGTTAAAGTTACATTGCATCTACATGTCAACTAATTCTCAATAGATTATAAGTAGACTCTTAGGTTAGAGTTAGTGTAAGTTGACTTGTACTTGCAAAGTTTCTTATAGTCAGTTAAATGTCTGTTAAAGGAGCAGTATCAGCAGATATTAGGCAGACAGTCTAATAATACTCAAATGAGAAGTAATTGGCATGTAGTTGCAATGCAACTTTTAGTCAACAAAATGTCCAATAGGGACCATCAAAATAAAGTCCTATTATTGGCATTTTTTCCTTTACTCTGTACAGTAAGATTCTATTTGTTAACAGTATTTAACTAAAGTCAATGACAGATGCAAAAGCGTTTATTATTCTTAAGTTATGATAATTTAAAAACAAAAGACATATAATAATTTACTTTAAAAAAGGTTAATAATTACAGTAAGGAAGTTTTTGACTGATCTAAAGCATAAAAAGTCCGTTATGTGATTGCAGATATTTAAGAAACATGCTGAGTGAACATCCTTGTTTATCTGAAAAACAATGCTGAAGTCAGATATTCTGTTTTAAAATGTGTTTTCCGTTCCGGAACGCTCTCTTTATGTTCTTTTAACCTGCCCACTGCCAATTTAGCCAATTATATTACAGCACCCCGGGTTGCCTTTGTGGAAAACAGCATATTTCATTCGTTCGTTCGTTCGTTCGTTCATTCGTTCATTCATTCATTTATTCATTCAGTCAGAAAGGCTCTTAAAGCATGCAACCTCCAGTGGACAGTGAAATGAGACGCAGATTCAGAGTTCCACATGAGGTTATTAATTAGCAAATAATATAAACATTATGAGCGTAAACATTAGGTGAGCAGGTTACATTGTAAGCGTGTGTCCTAACATTAGCCTATGTGAGGAGATTTGCAGTGATAAGCAATTTGGCTGTTTGCACCAGGCCAAACTTAAAAAAAAAACAAAAAAAAACTTTTTCATAAATTAAAATACAGCCATCCAGAAGCACAGAATAGTGCACTCACTGCACTCCAGCGAAATTGTAATGTTTATAATCTAATTAATACATAATTAAATGTAGATGCTGAATCACTCAATATTTTATTTTCATGATCTGAGGTGAACTATCTGCTGCTGCTTTCAGTATATGCCATTAAATGTAATGTAAAATGGCATTCAAACTCACATTATTAGCATTCAACACTGAATAAATCACATGAGGTGTACCTGAGGTGATCATTGTCAGTTTTCTGTTGTTCTGCTGCAAAAAGTTTCTAAAATATAAATTTCAGGTGTTGGTTAGGACAAAAACTCTTTATATGGTAAATATTCCTTCTATCGCGTACCGTTGCATTTATATAGAACATGACTTAAATCTGCCTTTAGGCTCGATCTGGCAACCTCCGCTTGTGTTTTTTTGGACCCAGGAATGTAATACATAGTTCAACCACTGGGTGTCAAACTTACATACTGCACCTTTAACATCACTATAATATGGTTATTTCTCACTGTTCATTTTAATGCATTAACTAGCATTTACTAATGAGACTTGTTTTGTTTTGTTTAAGGTACTATTGTACTTTATCATCCTTTTCCAATTTAATTTATTTTCTCTGAACATTTTTATACAATAAGCAATCCACTTACACAATGTTTTGGTTATTATAGCAGGTAAAAGTATTGAGGCTTTGGTCGATGATGTGATAAAACTTAACTTCAGCAGTTAATCACAAAAATAACTTTGATACTAGCAGAAGCCTAATTGCACCACAGGTTTACTTGTTACAATAAAAACCAAATCTGTTAGTTTGTGATGGATGATGACTTTCATTAACATCCACAGGTCAAAGCTGGCGGATCTCGGTCATGAAGTATTAGCGGTGCAGGAATGCTACCTTGCAGTTTGCAAAGAGAAAGACAGGTTGGAGGAAAATCTCCACAACAAACTTGAAGAAGAGAGGACATCGAAAGAAGAGGAGGTCAGTACTAGATGATGAATTTGATTAATTTGTTTAATTTTTTTATTGTGTATTTTTTATTATTTTATTATTGTTTGCTTTCTTCATTTTCTTCATTGTTTTTGTTTGTGTTTTTATTTTATTTTGATTCATTTTAATATATATATATATTTTTACCAAACAAATTTTAGCTTGTATTGTATCATTGCTTTTTGTTTTCATTCATTCATTTTCTTTTCGGCTTAGTCCCTTTATTAATCTGGGGTCGCCACAGCAGAATGAACCACCAACTTATCCAGCATATGTTTTACGCAGCGGATGCCCTTCCAGCTGCAACCCATCTCTGGGAAACATCCATGCACACTCGTTCACACTCATACACTACGGACAATTTAGCTTACTCAATTCACCTATACCACGTGTTTGGACTGTGGGGGAAACCGGAGCACCCGGAGGAAACACACGCAACCACGGGGAGAACATGCAAACTCCACACAGAAATGCCAACTGACCCTGCCAGGGCTCGAACCAGCGACCTTCTTGCTGTGAGGCGAATGTGCTACCCACTATGCCACCGTGGCACCCATATATCTGTTTTGTTTAATTTAATTACTTTATTGAATTAATATTTAATGGATTTTTCTTTATTAATTAATAATTAAAATAATAATAACGATAAGTTAATTAACTTTATTTATTCATAATTAGTATTTTTTTATCTTTATATTAACTAATATTTTTAGAAGGTATTTTTATTTACTATTATTAATTTGACATCTATTTGTTTAATAAATTCAAACTGGTTTTAATAATGGTAATGTTATTTAAATTAAGTATTTATTTTTGTATAAATGTAATTTTAAACCAATTAAACTTCCTCATTTAAAAAATAGCTTTTTTAAAATGAATTTAATTCCTATCATTTAATTAATTGCTGTTTGATTTAATCATTTAATTCTCTATGCATGTTAATTCAAAAATATTTTTTAGGATTACATTTATTTAATGGATTTTTTTATTTAATATTTATTTAATTATTAAGATTTTATTTGATTTAACTTTATATCTTTTATATCCTTATTCTTAATTTCAATATTTAATATTTTGATATTTAAATCAAATTCAATTTGTTTATTCATATCTTGTTTATTCATATCTAGTTAATACTATTACACGTTTGCATTATTTTTACACACCTTAGCTTTAACCGTTTTAACTATTTAGCTAGTTAGTTAATTGGGTAACACTTTAGAATAATGGTCCGTTAGTTAATTTTAGTTAATGGATTTACTAATTATCTTCTAAAGCATTTATTAATCATTATAATTTATCTTTATTAAAGGCGAAACAATGGCTTAGTGGTTAGCACTGTTGCCTTGCTGGTTCGAGTCCTGTCTGGGCCAGTTGGCATTTCTGTGTGGAGTTTGCCCCCCACAGTCCGAAGACATGCGCTATAGGTGAATTGAATAAGTTAAATTGACTGTGGTTAATGTGTGCGTATGAATTTAAGAGTGTATGGGTGTTTCCCAGCACTGGGTTGCAGCTGTAAGAGCATTTGCTGCGTAAAACATATGCTGGATAAGTTGGCGGTTCATTCTGCTTTGGCAACCCCTGATGAATGAAGGGACTAAGCCGGAGAAAACTATTAAAATCCAAAGTTGTGTGTGTTAGCGTTAGTTAATGCACCGTGAGTTAACATGTCATGAACTAGCATGAACTAAAGTTATTATGAAGGTCCCGTAAAAATTAAAGATTTTTAGATGTCCGAATCAGTATGCTAGTTTAAGGATATCTGTTAGCTAGTTAGCTATCCATTAGCAGAAACATGTAATAAATGTATTACCAATGTTTGTTCATGTTAGTAAATACAATAATGGACCATTATTTTACAGTGTTATCGTTCATTGCTTTTATATTAGTCTAGTTTGATATTTTAAACTCTGTTGTGAGAGTCAGACGTCTGGCTGTGAGAAACGGTTTGCTGTTGTTGTTTTTAGCTGAAGAGGCAAGAGGAGACTGAAGCCGCTCTGGAGAGACTGAGAGCCGATCTAGAGCTCCAACATCAGCAGGACGTTTCTCGGCTCAAAGCCCAGTGGGAGAAACACACACAGGCTGAGCTCGAGCTGCGGGTCAGAGAGCAGCTGGAAACGGCCAGGAAGAGCTGGCAGGATGAGCAAGAGACGGTTAGTGATGGTCTTCAATGATCTTTTAGCTCCGAGCCAAGACAGTAGGATCTTACTAAATGTCTCTCAGATATAAGTCACGGGTCACTGAAGACTGGTGTAATAAGGGCAGAACATTCAGCTGTACATCAGGGAAATAAACTGAATCTTAAAGGCACCGCATTATAGGGGATATGCGCACAGACTTTTAATTTTCAGACAGATAACCCACTGTGCCACTCTAAAGATTAATATTAATATTTGTGTCCATTTCTCAGTGAATATAGGTAATATGTTTTAGTGCATAACACATATTTATTAAAATAATATTTTAGTCCTGAAACATCTTTAGAGATAGTTAGATTATAATTTGAAATTCATGCAAAATATGGCAACAAAAAATTAAAAAATTTCAACAATTTTACTTTTATTTTGTTCCCCTGTTCTTAAAACTCTTGTTTAATATTTTCCCCAAACATACAAATTTGGGCTGCTAAATTGTGAACTGTTAATCGTAAGTTATTTTGTTTGATTAGCTCTGAATTTGGCTTCAGTACTGACTAATCTAATGTATATGTATTTAAATGGGAGATTTGTGAGGGATGTACTCGTATATATTGAGCACTGTACATTAAAAATACATAAAACGTTTCTCAACGTACGTTACTGGTTCAAGTCCCGGGTGGGCCAGTTGTCTTCTCTGTGTGAAGTTTGCATGTTCTCCTCATGTTGGCGTGGGTTTCCTCTGGGTGCTCCGGTTTCCCCCACAAGTCCGAAGACATGCAGGTGAATGGAATAAACTAAATTCTCAGTAGTGTATGAGTGTGTGAATGAGTCTGTTTGGGTGTTTCCCAGTACTGGGTTGCTGCTGAAAGGCCATCCGCTGCCTAAAACAATTGCTGGAATAGTTGGCGGTTCATTCAACCGTGATGAATGTAAAATACAGACTAAGCTGAAGGAAAATACATGAATAAAGTAGGGCTGTCCAAAAATTAATCTTTAATTAAAAAATTTAAAGTTTAACATAATATTTGTGTGTGTACTGTGTATATTTTATTATGAATATATAAATACACACATGCATATACTTGATAAAATGTTGGTTTATATTTAGATATATAAAAAATATATGTGTATGACACAAATTTTACATTTGAATATGATGTAACTACTTTGATGTAACTTTTTTATACATAGTTTTGGCTTCTATGAATGTGTTTATCACATATACATAATAAATATATATAACACACACATATTATGTCAAAACAAACTTTTATTTTGGATGTGATTAATCACGATTCATTTTTGGACAGCCCTAGAATAAAGTTTTCATAGCAGTTTATGTTTTTCAATTATTTATTCTACTTTTTTTGTTATATTTTTGTTTTATTTAACATTTATAAGATATTTAACAAAAACAGTACAATACCAATAAAAAGAAGAAAAAAAGTACAGAACAATTAACATTTTTATACACACACACACACACACCCGACATATGTAGCATAAACATTATTTTTTTAAATGATAGTATTCATGTTTTTACAAAGTCAGTGTCATGAATATGAAGGTTAGAGATGAAAGTTTACAAATATAAAATGCTAGATGTAGTTGTTCCATTTGAACGCCATAAAGCAGTTCATTCAACCATCAATTAAAACATGTAGCCTTTGGAGATTTACAATTCAGTAAGATAATCTTTTTACTTGTAATCATGCCAACCATCAGGGCTTGCTGTTGGGTTGATGGAAAGGTGTCCATTATATTCGAATATCCAAAAACTGCCAAATTGTAGTCAGGTTGGACATTGGTTCAATAAGCATTGGAAAACACTTCAAAAATGCTGAACCAAAACTCATAAAGAACAGGACAAAACCAAAATAAATGTGCCAGAGTCCCATCTGCCCCACCACATCTGTCACATTTACAGATACAGAGGGAAATATTTGACTTAATCTAGTTTTAGAGAAATGAAGGCGATGTAAAACTTTAAATTGAATGAAATAATTAAAACTTTTTTTATTCTCGACAGGGCTTCTTCCCAATTATTTATTCTACTTCGTATGTTTGTCTTTTTTTCTCTCTATTCCTGCATTCAGCGGCTCCAGGAGTCTGAGGAGGAGGTCAGGAAGGCCAGGCTGTCGGACACCCGTGAGGGAGAATGTCAGACCAGCTCCTCTGAGACAGCGGGTCGGCTGATTTCAGAGCAGGAGCTGGAGGTTCGACTAGGCGCTCAGAGAGACACACTGCAGCGAGAGGCTGCGGCGGCACAAAGCAGAGCCGTGGAGGAGGCCGTGCGGCATGCGGAGAGAGAGATGCTGCAGAAACACACAGAGGACATCACAGCTCAGGTGACTCAATTACAGCTCTTAAAGAGATTACAGTTAATTTACTCACCCTCAGGCCACTAAAGATGATTTTGTTTCTCTTCAGTTAGAGAAAGCATTAAAAAAGATTCTTGGATGAATTTGTTGCCCTCGTTGATTCGTAAAATGCAAGTCAATAGTCAAATGAGATTAAATATAAACGTATACAAACAAGTCCAGACCAATAGATTGACTGCTGACAATAGATTGAGGTCTTATTGTACGAAGAGGAACGATCAGTGCTAGAAATTTAACATTATTTACAATGTTGGCTTCAATACATAAGTTTAGTAAATTTAGGTTAGTGGCAAAGTGTAAAGACAATTGTATGTCTGCTTTGTTAATTATTATAAGAATAACTTCACAGCACCAGCTTTTCTTACTCTTTCATTGAATATAATGAAACATACAGTATTTAAGATATATTATTATTCATATTTCTATATCACCCAAATCAGGCTCAAAAACATGCTCAAAAGCAAAAGATTATTTAATTATCGTTATTGGAAAGAGCCCCAAAATTATTTTTACTAATAATTTTAACACTATTATGAAATACTAGTATGAAATTATGAAATTAATACTAATACTATTATGAAATTTCATTCATAATAGTCTTAAAAAGGTCTTAAAATGTCTTAAATTTGACTCTTAGAAACCCTCGGAGAAGTTGCCCAAAATGTCAATATTGCAACAGAAACCAAACTGTTAAGCATGTACTTTTGCAATACTAATTATATCAGACAATGATTTTTTTTCTTGTATAACATGTCTTTAATTTTACAATAAATCAAACTTCAACACCCAAAAACTTACACCCCAAAAATAAAAATTAAATAATAACAATAAAAAAGAAATCAATTCACATTGCACAACAAGAACACCAGATAATACAATTTTTATCTGAAGAGACTTTTACATGTGAATCCTTCAAAGATGTAAACCTTAAAAACTGTTTTAGATTTTTATCTTATGGATTATTTATTGCTGATGGTGTCTTTGTTATAATTCTTTTTAATAGAAAAGT
>CAIGQQ010028363.1:118507-138439 GCA_903798035.1 Danio albolineatus | reverse complement strand
ATTATAAAGAACAAAAATAAGTCTAATATTCATCTTTTTTGTGAACTTACTCTGTTAAACATTTGCCTTAAACATATACTTTGTATTATTTGTTATTTAAAATAATATTTAAATAATAGGCTATTAAATAATGATTATTTATGTATATGTAACGTATTGTTATAACAATAATAATAATTGTAATAATAATAATAATACAAATTTTGTGTCTATCTCTGTTCTGGACAACTCTGTTAAATTGTCTATAGAAAGGTATAATGATCTGTAAAGCATCCTCTGGCTGGCATGTCATTCATTCTCTCATTTATTTCTACAAAATGTTTAGAATACAACAATAGTAGATTTGTTGTCGACTCTATTATTGTTATACTTCAGTGCATTTCTAATTCACTTTTTCAAAACAATAATTTAATGATAGTCTTGAGTCAAAACACAAATTGGTTGAAAATCTGAAAATCAGCTGTTATTGTTATTGGCTTAAAAAGTTCAATTTAAACTAAATCAATAAGAATCAATTGTTTCTTTTTACATCTAAGCATTGTTTTACATCAATAACAGATTTAGTTTACTGCAAATTGTACATTTGTTCATCATTACAGTTTGAAACAGTTTAGAAGCTTGAAATGTAACTGCAATTCTGGAATGAGTCACATGTGAACACATAAATTTACTAGAAAATCAGTAATATTACACATTAAAGAATACTCCTGGGCAGTGTGGTGGTACAGTGGGTAGCACTTACCTTACAGCAAGAAGGTCGCTGGTTCGAGCCTCAGGGTCAGTTGGCATTTCTGTGTGGAGTTTGCACGTTCTCCCCGTGTTGGTGTGGGTTTCCTCTGGGTGCCCTGGTTTCCCCCACAAATCCAAAGACATGTGGTATAGGTGAATTGGGTAAGATAAATTATCTGTAGTGTATTTGTGTGTGAATGAGTGTGTATAGCAAGGACGTGCGTGCGGTCAGAGGAGGCAGGGCCTCACCTGTCATCATCCTCGCCTGCCATCATGAGATATATACTAATGGTAAAATCAATATTTTTCCACTGATTTGTGCTATAGATGCGATTTCTCTATGATTCAAATGATTTAAATCACTTTTATGATCAAAATCACTGTGTTTTGCATATTTCCTGTTCAATTACAGCGTAGGAAGCGAGGTGAGGCAGCCCGAGCTGGGCCCCTCGTCAGATTGCGCAATCCCTTGCAAACTGTGTATGCTACCAATGTAATGCTTTATTAAAATGTTTTATACATTTTATTACATGTCCTCACTTTCCATATATTATATAATATATTCCATGTATGTCTATCACTTATTTAGTGTTAAAATCTGACATAAAGCCGGACTGAAAAGACATGAGGTGAGGCAGGCAGTAAAGTTAAACAGTAAAGTTCAATAGGAGTCTGTTTTGCTCTGACAGACGGCAAAAATATATCATATTAGCTCAAACATTTTTTCAAAACGTAATTAAATAATGGACAACCAATGCAGGAGCTAAAGGACTCGCTTCAAAGGACGGGACAGAAGATAACACCATAATTTCAAAGTAATTCGTTATGTCAAGACTTTATTTACAAGTAACGTTACTGTAAATGTAAGACCAGCGTGTAAATCCTGTGTGTGTGTGTGTGAATGAGAAAGAGCGCATTTGCTGCGGTGTGTAGTCGCTTGTACTAGTTGTCTTTAGCATCCAGTTAAGTGTTTTTTGGGAGCCATATTTAATCGCTGTACATTTTACATTCTTCCTTGGCCCAATATGTACCTGCCATGTGTATTGAAACAATGCTCATGATATATGAAACACAATCAGTAGCTGGCAAATATATCGGGTGGATTTGTTTGTACATATACTTTTGTGCCTCACCAGCCACAAACCTCACCGCACGCCACTGGAGTATAGGTGTTCCTCAGAGATGAATTTCAGCTGGAAGGGCATCCGCTGTGCAAAACATATGCTGGATAAGTTGACGGTTCATTCCGCTGTGATGACCCCTGATTAATAAAAAGACTAAGTGTAGCAGAGGCCAGCTAGTGAAGTGCTGTGCAGGTAAACCTCACTCCTCTGACCTCTAAAGGTGCTCTAGCGACAGACACTAGAGGCCTTTAGCCTCCTTGGTAGAGGAAGGGCGCTGGTTCAATACCAGCCCAGAGTGGGTTCAGTGGTGTAGGACCGGCGGGGTTAGATAAGCCGAAAAGAAAATGAATGAGAATAATCCTAAGCTACACGTTTAAATAGATTTTTTCTTACTTCATTTGTTCTATTTGTAAACTACTTTATCCAGAAGGAGTGGAGATATTTAAGCCACCACAGTAACTCATTTTGCTCCTTTGTTGTGTTGTGAATGAAATATAAATTATAATTATACTCAACAAAAGACAAGATAAGTATTTACAGTTGCATACTGCTTGTACATTCATTATTTTGGTACTTTTGGGTTTGAATTAATGGTTTTGATTAGGGACGGGCAAAAATACACTGAAATATATTTTAAAATAAAATACCAAATACCTTAATTTTACGTGTATCAAAATAACTACAAAATACAGCAGCCACAACAAGTATCAAAATAAAAATAGTATCAAAATAAAATACTGTATTTTGTATTTTTAAAACACTACAAAATACGTTTACAAGGGAACATCAAATTTCTTCCCAAACCTTCTATCAATATGCCTACTGGATCAATCCCTTCACCATTAAACTGACTCAATAAAGTAAACAAAATTTACTGTATTGTGCCTCAGCAATCCATCGAAAACTACTATTATTTGTGCATTTTACTCATTCTCCCAAGAATTTTTCTGTTCTTCTGGAATCTGAAAGTCTCAGTTTAACCCCTTAGTGAACACCAGTACACCATCTTTATGTGTTTTATATTTCTAAAGTTCCTCTGCATTTCCACCTACAGCACTGAGACTGTTTATGTGCTGAAGGCACCACATCCAATTCTTAAGGACTGAGATTTTATTCCATCTCATTTCTTAAGCAAAGATTCTTATGTTGAATTGTACACTGAACTGCTATTTCTGGAATTTCTGTGTGGAGTTTGCATGTTCTCCCCGTGGTTGCGTGGGTTTCCTCCGGGTGCTCCGGTTTCCCCCACAGTCCAAAGACATGCGGTACAGGTGAATTGGGTAAGCTAAATTGTCCATAGTGTATGTGTGCGAATGAGAATGTATGGATGTGTTTTCCAGAGATGGGTTGTGGCTGGAAGGGCATCCGCTGCGTAAAACAAATGCCGGATAAGTTGGCGGTTCATTCCGCTGTGGCGACCCCGGATTAATAAAGGGACTAAGCCGAAAAGAAAATGAATGAATGAATGTTTTACTGGTCTTAGTATTGTGCACTATACCATTTTCAATGATTGTTGGCTTGCTCTTAAATATACCCATGCCATTTGTCAGTTATTTTTTTATGTGTGCTAATTTCCATCCTTACTCCAAGCATTGGCCACATTCTTAATCAATTTTGTTCTGATGTCAAGCTTAGGAAAATAACTGAGAAAGCACCAACCTGAAGCCGTATGTTTACGATATCATCGTGTAGACTTCTTACAAAGTATTTTACAGTCTTTTAAATATACAAAAATAGAGGTCCTAAAGTATTTTATACAAACTATTGAGCCATAGATCCTATCAAATACAAATTACAAAATATAATTTTGTATTTAAAATACGCATTTGAAATACATGTATCATAAATACTGCCCGTCCCTGGTCTTAATAACGCCCATGGTGGTGTATGCCATAGGAATTGTTGCCTCAAAATTGGCTTATAGGGGTGATTTCAGACAAATCCTATTATGCAAAAGTGTCTACACAAGAAACTCAAGTGTCTTTACAATAACAAGTTGAAAATAAAACATTGACATTATTATTGTGATTATTATTGTTCTATTATATTAATATGATATTATTATATTACTACTATTAATACTTATATTGTTGATTTTTACTATTATAATGTATACTGTTCACACTTTACAATAAGCTTCATTAGTTAATGTTAATTAATGCATTTACTAACAAGAACAAACAATGAACAATACAGTTACTACAGTATTTGTTCATGTCAGTTAATGTTAGTTAATGAAAATACAGTTGTTCATTGTTAGTTCATGTTAACAAGCATGGACTTGGATGTTAAAAATGCATTAGTAAATGTTCAATTATAATTAATAAATGCTGTATAGTGTTGTTCATGATTAGTTCATGTTAGTAAGTGCTTTAACTAATGAACCTTATTGTGTTACCTGTATGCTAGTAATAACGTAATGTAATATAATGTAATATTAATAATAATAGTAATAAAAACATCTGCTTTGTTTTAGGGAATAATTATATGATAGCTTTTTCATGTACTGTATTATTTCAGAGAAAAAAGGAATAAAAGTAAAATCAACAATTCCCAACACTGTAAAACAAATAAATATAACTTTACAGAGGAATAAAATGTAGAATTTAACAGTAATTCCACATTTTTCTCAGAATGGTAAACATTCGTAAAAATGCATTCCATGACACTTGTAAAAATGAACTTTTTTAAAGTTTATATGAAATGTGCTGGACAGGAGGAAGTAGATGTCATCTGATGTTCATCGAAACAAAAAGCCTCAATTATTAAACCAATACAAGAGTAAAACTGCATCATGTGGCAACATCTAAGTTTTATTAAACTAAAATAACATTTTATTTGACTGAATAAACTTCAAACTTTAAAAATATTCATAAAACATTTACTTTCACATGCGATATGAAGCGGTATATTTTAGATATTGTTCGAAAACGTATTCTATAATTAAAACTGTTCATCAAATGTAATTATAGAACATAATTTTGGTGTCACCGAACAATGCCTTCTTGTCCAAATTATGGCAAAGTTAACATTGTCATCATATGGAACTTTTACACTGAACTCTTTAATGTGTACATAGATGAACAAGGTGAGTGTTTAAGTCAGGTTGTGAACCCTTTTATGCTTTATATAGGTAGTCTAACAGTTTTTAACACTATCAAGTTTAGGATGAAACTTATCAGCACTTGTTAATAGTGGCCGCCATGTGAAGGAGTGGTATCCTGATAAACAATGGCCGCTCCCATACATATATGCATAAATATTATTATTAATAAAGTTTTGAATCATTGTGTAAGTGCATAGATTGTATGATTACCTATATATATATGGAATAACATTGGCCTTTATGAATGCAAAGTTCTTTTTTTCCTCTGTTTCTTCATGCCAGGTCAAAAGGTCATTGAAACCATGTGACAGTGAAAGCTGCGGCACTGATATTAATGCATGTTAGAAATTAAGTTAATTCTGTTGTAAATTGTTTCATTGTACGGGTTGAGATGTGCTGTACTGATATTACACTTGTGACTTTCGGCCCAATTTTAAACATAGACATGAAAATTACAACTTAAATAATTGCCAATCTTCAACGCATCAAATTACATTCCAAATTGTTATCGAAGTTGATAACTTAAAAAAATATATATTAAAATAAGATTTTGTTTTGCCGCAGTATAAAAAGTAGAAAAACGGGCCAATGAAATGCCAACGATTTGGCAGCTTCAGCGTGCACAACTGTCGTCAATGATCTATTTGTCATAAAAGTGCTGCATGTGCTTAGCTGAGGCATCCTTTTCACTTCAGAGACTTTCAACAAGCTTCTGAGAGAGTCATTGAGGGTATCTCCAACCTGTGTCTACAGAGAGAGATGGAGAAGCAGCTTCTCCCGGTCCAGAGTGTGCATATGCAGTGGCAGACGGTCGAGCTGGGTTTTTCACCCTTGCCTGGCGTCCTTTGGGTCCGGTCCTCCAAGAGCAGTTTGTATGTAGAAAGTAAGTTTCCTAAAAGAGCAACACGGTTGTGCAGCACATCTTTATCAAGATGTTGTTCCGACTGTGCGTTTCTGGATGTGGTGGTTCCCTGTCCCCGGATGATGGGCATGAGCACTGTGTTGCATGTCTGGGGGTCCTTTACACTGCACCGTTTTTCAATAACATATCAATCACATGTATATCAATCACCCGGAGTCATACGTGGCGAAATCGCTGCATTCTATTTTCCCCCACCTAAATCAACCATGCAGCCGATGCGCTCTCAGGGCAGATCGACTCAGAAAATGGAAACTGCACCCCCGGCTGTCCAGCTGTTATGGGTGCATTCTAGCGCACCCATTCTGGCTTCACAGCTGGCCCCAGGGCTTGCGTATAATGCATTTCTCCAGTGAGCATACTCGCACAGATACTGTGTAAAGTCAGGGAGGACGAGGAATTTGTATTGCATTGTATTCCTCTCTAACTTAATTGGACCTGTATTTCGGCTCTCTCCTCGTGATGGCCCCTCCCTGGCACGTCCTCTGAAATAAGCTTCTTCTCTGGGACAGGTACCGTTTGACACCCGCGCCCAGATCTATGGAGCCTCACGTGTGGTCTATAAATGGAGCACAAAGGACTTAGGTGACCTGCCATTTAGGTGGTTAACGGCGTCACTCAGGCTAGAGCACCTTCTATGAGGCATGCCTACACCCTGAAGTGGAGTCTATTCGCTTCTCTTTGAGAAGGACCCTGAACATGCCAGATCAGTGTGATGCTATCCTCCTTCAGTTGGCTGGAGCTAAGGCTGCCCTTCTCCGCACTGAGGGGGTTGGCGTAACGATCATCCCCGCTCTAAGGGATGCGGCGATGGCGGCGTGCAAGGAAAGCATCGCTTCATCATCCAGCTCTCAGAGGCACGAGACGTGGATGTTAATTATCCTGTTACCCTCTCATACCCATTTGAAGATCTCTTTTAGTAGAGGTCTGTTCAATCCACTTGACTCAGTATCTTAAAGATTTTTCTGTCCAGGTAGACAGCTCTGCTGGTCGGGTTGGCATCGCTCAAATGGGCGGGTATCTGGAGGCATTTTTGATCAGCGAAATGTGCCAGTATTTTGGACAGTCCCACTCTCACGTTTTCCTGAGACCCCGGCCCACCTAGGTGCCCTAGGTTCCTACAGCGTTCGTTTAAACTATGTAGTGAACCTAAGCACTGCCCACAGAGGAGGCAGACCCAGCACCTTTTATTGCTCTGTCCTGTTCGCACTTTGTGAATTTTTATGGACCGTACTGAGAGCTTTAGATCCTCTGAGCAGCTCTTTATCTGTTACAGTGATTGACAGAAGAGAAGCGCCGTAACTAAACAGAGATTGGCCCAATAAACAGTGCATGTCATCTCCCTCGCTTATCAGAGACATGGCGAGCCGTGTCCCCCAGGAGTGAGAGCGCACTTCATTCAGAGCGCACATCCTTTTAAACGTTAGCATGCGGCGCTTCTCTAACAGACATTGTAGAGCTGCAGGCTGGGCGACACCTATTACATTTACGAGATTTTTTAATCTTCGTGTGAACCGATTTCCTCACGTGTGCTGGGAAACCCCAGTGAATGAGGAACTTCGGTTAGGTGTTGTAAAACGCTTGCTGCGCCTTTCTCTCTGACACAGAGATACCCTGCAGAGTTCCTCTGAGGCCCCAGCACCTGACTCAGTGGAGAAGTCAGGTGATGGCCCGTTACGTTGTTGGCATGCCCGCTGGTCAGCCTGCGTTTTGGGTATAGGTATATATGGGTATGCTTTGTGCGATCCTCGCTGGCGATCCTATACGCTCACTCAGCCTCCTCCTAGACGGGCTCGTGTCTTCCCTCTATTTTCCATTTGTGTACTCGCCCTTTCAGGGCTAGTCCATATGCCTTGTGCCACCAGGACTCCCCATTTTGGGCGGCAAGTAGCCTTAAAATGAGATTTAAAGATTTAAAATGCAGTTTTGTATAAGGGATTTTTGGACAGAAAATTTTGTTGGTTTTGTTTCATCTGAGAAATATTGCACTATGAACAGTAGCTACGCTATTTATTCTCTTTGTTCTCTATTTTCACCTGTGCATACTCATCCCGAGGCCCCCAGAGACTATGCAGCACCACGGATGTGATCTAAGACCCGTGACGAGACCATCTCAAGGTTCCATAATCCTGGACCACACTGTATCCTGAGCAGCTGCTTGGTGCATGGTGGAGTAGCAAGCATGAGACTGATTTCTGTGACCCAAGGACAGACGAGCCTCGAGTTCTCCAGCCTCCGGCGCCTAGACTGCAGCTCTGTACAAGACGTCTGGCTATAGGAGAAATGGTCATGCCCAACTGAGCCTGGTTTCTCTCAAGGTTTTTTTAATTTTTCGATTTCGCCAATTGGTGGAGTTTTTTCCTCGCTGATGTCACCACTGGCTCGCATGGTTCGGGACTTGTAGAGCTGCGCACCGATGGATTACTCTTCAGTGTTTGGACTCTAAGTAGTGTCTATTAAACAACACTAGGCATGGGCCGGTATAAGATTCTGACAGTATGATAACCTTGGATAAAAATATCACGGTTTCACGGTATGACGGTATTGTAATTACTGCTCTTAAATATATTCTTTTTAAATGTCTGGCTAAAAAACAAAACCCCTTTTCCCTTTGAACACAATATATTTTATTTTGAGAAACATTTTAAATAATTTGGGGCAATAAACATGTCAGGCTGAATAATTCAAGTGAATCATTGACTTCTGCGGTCTTCATTTGTTTCAAAAACACAGATGTCTTTACAATTTACAAAAAAAAAAAAAACCTTACTCATACCTTAGGAACGGTATAGCATGAAATTTTGACGGTATTAGTCAACAAGATCTTTATCAGTCGAATAAACTAAATAAAAATTCTCAGACTTTTCTCACAAACTTTTAATTATTCATTCATCCCGTCATCCCCTGAAAAAAAAAATCATAAAATAATTCACAGATTTTTTTTCTATCAAGCAGTTTTTGCAAAAATTTTACAGTGACACATATATCGTGCTCTTTTTGTTAAAAGTGTCACACACTTGTTTTGGGAATGTCCTTTTGTTTAATCCTTTTAGTCTAATGTGAATTTGTAAATAAGGATATCCAAAATATTTTAAATTAAATTTTCTCTATATTTTAGACACATTGTTTTACACTAAAGAAAAAAGAATTATTGAAAATAGTCTTTGTATAAGCCTCATGTCATTTAGGCTATTGGAAAGTCTAATGCACCTTTTGATTCATGCTTTAAAGCCTTGGTGAACAACGTCACATCACTACTCAGAAACTTTTATATAAGTCACAAGACAAACAACATTTGCTATTACACCACCAATTTTACTCAGATTTGTAATCAGTTTATTACATGCACATTTTAGAGGAAAGACCCAGTGATTGAGAGTCACATAATCATAAAGTTGCATTTAACATGCATGACAATGGACAGCCTCACAGAAACAACTGACTGAAAATCTCATAAAATACAAAGAGAGCAGAAGTTGTATTTGTCTCTTTAAGAACATAAGGCATTGAACTGAACATTATTTTGATAGCTACTGTATACAAGATGTTTGCCATGCAGCAAGATCAGTTTAACTGCTTTTTTACACTCATTTTCAAGTCATTCATTTTTAACTAATGTATTAACGTTCATTAGTACTGAGTAGGACATTTGCACACAAGCCAAAAGTCAGCAAAACAAAGACCTCTGAGATGTTATAAACTATTACTGTTTTAGCTGTGGCTGAAATGAACTGAAATAGATAATAACCAGACAACTGGTTTGATTATTGCAAACATCTGCTAACACACCTATAGCATATATAATACATAAGGATATATATGGTAATTATCTGATACGCAAGAACTAAAGGTGATCATCTGTATGTATGTTGCTGTCATAATCACATGATCTTTCTTAATGGTGGACAGAGCAGGAGTGTATTGTTCCTCAGCGTCAATCTACTCATATCCTGAAAAACAAAACAAAACTTATTTTTATTTTGATGCACATTCATTACCTTTGATCAATGTCTTTGATAATAATAATAATAGCTGACCTTTCAGAAATGTTGAGATGTCAGAAATTTTCTTTCTATTCATTTGGCAGTCAAGCAGTCTTTTACCCTCAGGGACAAGACAGTGCACTGGAAGAAACCTTTTATTAACATCAGATTCTGGACCCATTGTGCGATCGAGTAAAATCAGAACAACAGGCTTTCCTGAGGTGAAGAGAGATAAAGATAGACAGTTGATTATTAATAGCAGTGGAGACAAACATGCTACATTCAGATTATAGCAGATCATTTATTTTAATTATGTCTCCCTGATCAGTGGTGGTATTGCATGGAATTCATTATTTATGAATTGGCACTGTATCCTGTGGCCAAAAAGACAACAACAACAACAACAACAACAGCCTTCCTGAATGATGAACCCACATTATACATAAACAAGGTGCGTGATACATCATTCATTCACTCATTTATTTTCTTTTCGGCTTAGTCCCTTTATTAATCCGGGGTCACCACAGCGGAATCAAACGACAACTTATCCAGCATATTTTTTTACGCCGCGGATGCCCTTCCAGCTGCAACCCATCTCTGGGAAACATCCATACCCACACATTCACACTCATACACTACAATTTGGCCAACCCAATTCACCTATACCACATGTCTGTGGACTTGTGGGGGAAACCGGAGCACCCGGAGGAAACCCACACAACCACGGGGAGAACATGCAAACTCCACACAGAAATGGCAACTGACCCAGCCAAGGCTCGAACCAGCGACCTTCTTGCTGTGAGGCGAACATGCTACTCACTACGCCACCGTGGCGTTGGTGCGTGATACACTATACGATAAAATGTATAATTTAATTGTGGCATTAAATATTCTCCTGATTCTGATTGTTATTTAATATGTTTTTTAAAGCAGGCAGGGAAAACTTAACCAACCAGCTTCTTTTGAATTTTTAACTTAATTAAATAAACTTCAACAGTGCACAATCTCTGCAGAAAAAATAATTATTACAATCTTTTAGCATTTATATTATCTTGTAAAATCTGTCCTTATGATTTTTCTTTGTTAAAATAACAATAATATTAAGAGAAATTACCAAAAACACAGGTTAAAAACTGTGCCTCAATCTAGAAACTCCATAGCGTTCAGGTCTGTTTCTCTAAAAACATTTGGACTGTATTTTGCAAGCACTATCATTAAATTTTGCCAGAACTGAAATGCTATGGGTATGGCAAATGCTGTAAGCAAACATCTCCCCAATCCTCATCAATGCCAAAGCTGATGAAAGTATTCAAGAATAATCAAAAATAATTATTTTTTTATTTTTGTTTTCTCATTTTTTTTCCTAATAAAATAAATTGAAATGTTATATAAAAATTGTCATAAGATAGCAAACCAAAAGACCTGTTTTTTTAGGACCAATAATCTCAGAACAGAAGAGCAGAATCACATCACTGTCCTCGACTGTAGAAACCATCCTCAGACACATCTGTTTCTCCAGAGCATTTATGAAGTCATTGTGATGGTCTTCCACGTCTCCAGTCACATTCATGAAAACCTTTACTGCACTGGGGAAAGTAGATGTCATCTGCTGTTCATCTAAACCAAAGACCTCAATTATCAAACCAGACCAAACATTATACACTACACAAGAGTAAAACTGCATCATGTGGTAACATCTAAATTACAAACTACAACAGAACATGGCTTCATTGTAAGGATTCATATATCAAGTAAAATACATTTTAAAAATATTAATCATTTTAGTTGAGATATGACGTGGTACAAGAGAGAACATAATTTTAACCTACTGTCTATTTTCTCTGGAGTTTCTTCTGGCTTCGTCTGTAGAATAAATCACATTATCATAAGATTACATTACATCACATTACATTAAGATGCAATTTTAAGTGAGATTGTGATATTATTAAATTTGAGCTCATTTTGCAATGTAATTATTTTTTAATTCAAAGAACACTACAGTCAAGCACAAACTTTGCCTTTACTCTGACAACTACTACAGATCCTCACTAGACATACTATAGTTTCAAATATTATTGGCACACACACTGTAACCTTGTACTTCATCTTTGTTACCCTTCAGATTTGGAACTCAGATTTAGATTGTTATATTGTTATGTCGAAAAGACATTATAGGCAATATCGAGATGACGAATCATGCTGAAGAGTAAGAAAAAGGGCCAATTTATGCCTATAAACTGGCAAGTGCAGAAGCTCATAGAGCAAGCCAGACCTTTTTCACTTTAGAGCCTTCACATCTCTGAAGAGATCACAGCTTCCACTGAGATCCTTCTGAAGAGATCACAAATGCTACTGAGCTCCTGACTTCCAGAGTTCCAGTATTCCTCTGTCTGTGGTGTAATGGTGCATTAGGCTCCAGTTGAACTGGGTCTTCTCTCCTTTCCCTGGGTGCTTCACTGGCAACTAAGAGAGCAGCTTTTTATAAAAGTGCAACACGGTTTGTGAACACGTGTTTTTATAGATATTGTCCTGACCGTGCGTTCATGGATGCAGTGGTTTCCAACTGGTTTGCAATCAGACTCTAGCTGCGTCTAGTGCCTGGAGCTGTTGGCAGTGTTCTAGCTCTTTGTCAGTCTCACTAGACATGTGAAGGGCGACACATACTGGTTAAGATGAACAGTATGGCGGCAACTAGATATATCACCACCATGGGGTATACGGTTCCGCTGCATGTCACAGCCTGCTCAAGTCACACATGGTTGAAATCACAGCTGGCCCTGGGACCTGTGCCAATATGCATTTTCTTCTGTGATCCCCCAAAAGAGGGACCTAATTTTTCATGAATGGGCACCCTCTGGCACCCATGTCCAGATTTCTGAAACCTCCAATTGTGGTCCATAGACGGGGTGTGGAAGACTTAGGTGACCTATCACTCGCAGTGGTTAACATCATCACTCAGGCTATAGCCCCCTCTATGACTCTCTACATGAGGCTTTTTGCTGACTGGTAAGCTTGCTTAAGTCCCCCGAACATGCCAGATCCAGAGCACACAGAGGGTGCATCCCAAATCGCATACTTATGCATTATTCATTTTGTAGTATAAATAGTGTAAGTAGTGCGTTCACACTGAAAACTCTAAAAATAATAAGTGCACTTTGGGGATCAGTGCCAGCTATCCGTGATCCCCACAATGTGATTCCATACGGGTCAGTCAGCCATGGTGAGTCCCCCTCTCTATAGGCTGAACCTGTGTCTTTCTTACCAGCTAACCTTCTTGCTCATATGTAGTGCTACCCTTATGTTAGGGCCCTTATTTGCATATTGTCACAGGGTCTCCCCATTTGAGTAGAAAGTGGCCTCCACAGCGTCTTTTCCCTTGCACTTTCTCAATGTACTGTCGTAGCATAAAAATCCCTAGCCTACAGCTAGTTAAGTTCAAATCTGCTTATGACTCTAAAATTATACATTAAATTCTAAATATTCCCATAATCTGGTAATTAGGGCCTAAAAACAGGGCCTGTAAACATTAGAAGGTTGCACTATTGATGACGCTTGGCAAACACATCACCAAACTCATAACTAATTCAGCTACTGTGTCGCTTTGTATACTCTTCTCCATAACGTTATTCCAACATAACTCTGAGTTACCAATCTGAAGGGGAATGTCTCAGTTACTGTTGTTCCCTTGTTCCCTGAAGGAGGGAATGGAAAGTTATGATTCAGTGCCACAGTGGTTGAATCATCAGCTGAATGCTAGCCTTTTGATTGGCTTACTCTACTTTTAATTAAATGGATTAAATTGTTATCATATCCTTAAAACATAGGACATCAGAAAGTTATTGTATAACCGAATGTTTTAACTAAGGTTTTTTAGACACATTAATTTTAGTATGAAGCAGAAGTGAGTTTCTTACCACTCCAATATATTTTAAAAATCTCTGCACAGGCGTTTCAGCTGTTTCAAATAAAAGACAGTGTTGCTTAGAATTGCCATTCACAGAAATAACTAAATGATAATAATAATTTTCACCATACAATAAAAAAAGCAAACAAACATGAGATTAAATATACTTTGACCTACATTGTTGTGGAGAAATGTTGACACCTATTTTGTGTCCCTGAAAAAAATTGCAACATGAGCTTATTAGTAAACAGTAATGTGTTTAATAAAGAGCATCTTGTTAAATATCTGCGCTATTAACCAGTTGGCAGATTTATCAAATGCATCTGAATTTCTCTGACAGTCCAGTAATCATGTAGACTCATAGAACAGACAGTCCACTGTGAGCAGGTTCTCCATGTTGACACTTTTGCTGCTGTCTGATATAGTTTTCTCTGGATCAAACGTGTGATGAAGCACCACTAGAACTGTCAGCTTAGAGGCTATTTTAGGACAAATACAATAATATAAATTTAAAACACTTTAAGTTGAGAGTACCCTGAAAATTAAACATTTAAAATGAAATAGGGTCATAATTAACAAACAACTTGTAGGGTACTGAATTTTTGCCAGGGCTGCATCAATGTCAGTTCCAGCTCGAGAAACAATAGGACAGAAAATCAAAACAACGTCGCTGTCTTCCACACTATGAGCTTCCGTCAGATCCTCAATTCGAGTTTTCAGATCATCAATAAATTTCTTGTGAATGTTAAACATCTTTCCAGCTAAAATAGAGAACACTGTGGCCCCCTCTGAAAAATGAATCAAGAACCAGTAAAACAGAGAATACAAATGTTCATGCAAAAATAGATTTAAAATAACAAAAATTAACTGAAACTACATTAATTATCTTTAAATACAATGTACTGCAAACACTTTTCCCTGAACCATCCCCAAGCATAACACTAAACTTGCTACTAAACTTTAATCTTACTGTACTGCAACACAACACAAACACAAAGTTAACTTCGCCCAACTATTGCATGGTTAAAAACACCTAATATAAAATGGGACTATATTAATGGGAATACAAATTAAATTTTCCAGGATGGCTTACTAAGTAATAAATAAACTAAATTTCAAACAAGCAGTTATTAGGTGACACATAAGACTAACTTTTTTCCTTTTTCAGCCTCTTTACTAGTGATTGCCGAGATTTCTTTGTATCCTGCAGACACACAAGTCTGTATTATGTGTTTGTCAAGGAAGAATGTAAAAGTAAGTAAAAATGTATTCCGCTGTTGTGACCCCTGATTAATAAAGGGACTAAGCCAAAAAGAAAATTAATTAATGAATTTTACAACAAAAAATTAACTATACTAGGCAATTTATGAATAAACATATAATGCAAAATATCCTGAATTTATCACGTGAAAAAAAAGATCCTGCATTGTTTTGTAGGCTCTAGTTACGCCTGTGTATGTTGCTTTTAGTACAGAATAAATATATTACAGTTTTTCTCAGTCGCTTTGGTACATTTCTCAGATCAGAATTGAAATTTGCAAAACAGTAAGTGCATTCATCAAAACAATGCATATAAATAGCGAAATACCATGAACTACCTGCAAAACCCAGTATCTTGCTCAAAATCAAAACTGAAGTAGAGTTCACACTTAGCTGATGACTTATCATAGGCTTGTTTGACATGCTGTCCCGAAGAGAGCCCTGAGCTCAAGGGATCCCTGTTCAGAGCGGATCGCAACAAAGAAACGACATGGAAATCGCACAGCGGCGGAACGTGCTTTTACATCAATGAAAGGTAGTGTACAGATGTAACAGTTTTAAAGAAGATGTGCTGTCCAGATCTAGAACCACTGTTTATTAACTGTAAGCCTTTCTACTCGCCGCATGAGTTTTCCTCGTTCATCCTCATTAGTGTTTACATTCCTCGGCATGCGCATGCACGCCTGGCGATACAGAAACTAGCTGATCAGATCACGGAAATAGAGCGACAGCAGCCGGACTCTGTTTTAATCATTCTCTGGGATTTTAACAAAGCAAAACTATCCCATGAACTGCCAAAATATAGACAGCATGTTACATGTCCCACAAGAGACAGCAACATATTGGATCACTGCTATACCACAATAAAGGATGCATACCGCTCTGTCCAACGAGCAGCTTTGGGACACTCTGACCACTGTTTGATTCATCTTATACCAACCTACAGGCAGAAACTGAAAACAGCCAAACCTGTATTAAGATCTGTGAAAAGATGGACAAACGAAACAGAGCGGGATCTACAAGCCTGTTTCGACCTCACTGACTGGAGTGTTTTTGAAGATGCTGCTAACGATCTGGAAGAAATCACAGAATCTGTAACATCTTATATCAGTTTCTGTGAAGACGTGTGCATTCCTACCAGGACTCAACTCGCATACAACAAATGACAAAACATGGTTCACTATAAAACTCAGACAGCTATGTCAAGGCCAAAGAGGCTGCTTACAGGAATGGGGGGGGGGGGGGGGGGGCTTGTATAAACAGGCCAAATACACACAAGGAGATCAGAGTCACCAAAAGGAACAACTCTGAGAAACTAAGTAGTCAGTTCTCTTCCAGCGACTCAGCATCCGTGTGGAAAAGTTTGAAAAACATCACAAACTACAAGACACCATCCCCCAGCACTGTAGACAACGAACAACTTGCTAACGACCTGAATGAGTTTTACTGCCAGTTTGAGAAAACCCCCCACACCCACTCTGGCCTGCTCTTCATGCCACCGTTAACACCTCCACCACCACCCCGCCTCCCCCATACTTGCACTTCAGTTCAGTGAAGACGATGTGGGTCAGGTCTTCTGGAAAGAAAGAGGAAAAAAGCACCAGGCCCAGATTTTATAACACCAGCCTGTTTAAAATCCTATGCTGACCAACTGGCCCCCATCTTCACCCTGATCTTCAACAGATCACTGGGGCTGTGTGAAGTGCCCTCCTGCCTCAAACTCTCCATCATCATGCCCATCGCAAAGAAACCCAAACCTACAGGACTAAATGACTACAGACCGGTGGCGCTAACATCTGTGGTCATAAAGTCGTTTGAAAAGCTGGTGCTGGCCCACCTGAAGGACATCACTGAACCCTCACTGGACTCTCTGTGCACTGTCACTGGACAGAGCAAACAGGTCTGTGGATGATGCAGTCAATATGGGACTGCATTATGTTTTGCAACACCTAGACAGACCAGGGACCTATGCGAGGATCTTGTTTGTTGACTTCAGCTCGGCTTTTAACACCATCATCCCAAAACTTCTCCTGCCTAAATTAACTCAGCTCTCCGTGCCCACCCCTGTCTGTCAGTGGATCAACAGCTTTCTAACGGACAGGCAGCAACTGGTCAAGCTGAGTAAATCCTGATCCAGGACCCGCACAATCAGCACAGGCGCCTCCCAGGGGTGTGTCCTCTCCCCTCTGCTCTTCTCTCTGTACACGAATGACTGCACCTCAAAGGACCCCTCTGTCAAGCTCCTAAAGTTTGCAGACGACAGCACCCTTATCGGCCTCATTCAGGACGGTGACGAGTCTGCTTACAGACAGGAGGTTAAGGAGCTGGCACTCTGGTGCAGTCACAACAACCTGGAGCTGAACACGCTCAAAACAGTGGAGATGATAGTGGACTTCAGGAGAAACCCCCCTGCTCTCCCCCACTGAGCATCATGGACAGCACTGTGGCTGCAGTGGAGTCATTCAGGTTCCTGGGCACCACCATCTCTCAGGACCTGAAGTGGGACACTCACATAGACTCCATTGTCAAAAAAGCTCAACAAAGGCTGTACTTTCTTCATCAGCTGAGGAAGTTCAACCTCCCAAAGGAGCTTCTGAAACAGTTCTACACCTCCATCATTGAATCAGTCATCTGCACTTCAATAACTGTCTGGTTTAGCTCAGCTACCAAATCTGACCTCAGAAGACTACGTCGAATAGTTCGGACTGCTGAGCGAATCATTGGTACAACCCTCCCTACTCTCCAAGAACTGTACTTATCCAGAGCGAGCAGAAGGGCTGCCAAAATCCCTCTGGACACTTCACACCCAGCACACTGCCTCTTTGAACTGTTACCTTCTGGTCGACGCTACAGAGCACTGCACACCAGAACAGCCCGACACAGAAACAGTTTCTTCCCTCAGGCAATCCATCTCATGAACACTTGATGATAATAATTGTGGAACCAACATCACTACTTGCAATACACTTCTTACACACACATACACTTATTTAACAACACACTTTACATGCCAATTTGCACATAACAAATACACTTGTTACACACATACACTATTTAACAGCACACCTTACATGCCAATTTGCACATAACAGCTGCACATATAATGTTGTATATAGTAATACACCTGTACATACACTTGTCCATCTGTATATTTGCATTTAACACTTACTTCTATTTTTTGAATATATTTATTATCTGTTTTTTGTCCTGTCTCTGTGATTCTGTTGCACTGTAGAAGCTCTGTCACGAAAACAAATTCCTCATATGTGTAAACATACCTGGCAATAAAGCTCTTTCTAAATTCTAAATTCTAAAATTCTAAATTCTAGACATGCTAAGAATTTTTCAACTGTGAAAGAAAAATCTCCATAGCTCTTGAGTGATTAAACACATTGGGAAATCCAACAATCTCTGAACTACATGTCTCACATGATCATTCACACACTCAGTCAGATGCTAGTATTTATATGTGGGATCCCCAAATGTGGTTTATGAGATCCTACAGATGCTGTAGAGTTTACCTTCCTAACTGATCAACTATCGCTAGATTGATACATGAACTCTGCGTCAGGCTGGCAATAGTCAATTAGTACAATACTACAATAGTCAATTACATTTGACCTCAGTGCAAAAAAGATTGGCTTTTGACAGACAATGTTAAACAGCCTGTGCAGACACACTTTCTAGCACAAAATTTCTAGCACTTGGCAATATAATTTTCAGTGCACAAGATGTGCTTATCTGATGCAAATCACTACAAAGCAGAACTTGAATTTATAAAACCACTTTTGAATAATCTCCTTAGTAGTTTGAATATTGGTGTGAATTTTAGCATAGAAGCACTTTAAGATCAAATATTTGATTATGTGTTTTGTAAATGAGGCACCAGAGATGATAGAATAATTCTATAATATAATAATAATTCTTGGCAAAGCCCAAGAATTAAAAAAAAAAAAAAAAAAAAAAAGCTAAACAAGCAGTTTTGTGTGAGATCCCTCCTACCAACTCACCTGTCTGAAGTTTATTGTACCTTGGCTCCTTTGTCACCAGTGGTTTATATTCAGATTTATCCTGCAGATATTTGCCCCTCTTGTTTAGCTGCATAGAGTTACTGTACAATTAATCATTGTCAGAATATGTGAAATTAGTATTGCATGAGTAAACGCCACACTGTACCTCACTGACCACACGTGTAGTAACTTCGATCACATCACTGTCTATGGTGTAGTTCAGCTTCCCCACGGCTGCAAATTTCATCTCATACTCAGTGTCTGGTCTGAGATCAGTCAGAATAACTATATCTTGACTCTTTTTCACAGACTGAGATTTCCAATCTTTCTCTTCTTTTATTTTGTACAGTAACCTGATCTCTTCGGTTGCATTACATACAGGTGTCGCCTTCAAAAGCACTATATCCTCACCTGTCTGTTCAATGACTGGATGAGCTGGTTTTGATGGAGGAGTAAAGAATGTCGCAGCATCAGATCTCTTTTCATAAAGGAGAATGCAGGAACCTGGATGGCTTGTCTGGTCTTTGGATGTAACCAAAAACTTTGTGGTGTGACTGTCACATGAACATTTCAGCTCTTTGAACATTTCCAAATGTTTCTTCATAGTCTCTCTGATGCTCTCTGTGAGCCAAGTTTCAGACACAGCACTGGGTTTCTTATCAGAATCTCTCTTCATTGTTTCGGCTTTTAGGAAATCCTTTTGTTTAGAAAGCAGGTGGTCTGGCAGATCAAGAGAAGTGAATGTGTAGCACACCACATTCTCTAATCTAACATCCAACAAATATTCATTTAAACTATTGTTCATTTCAGCTCCAGAGTCCAGCAGCTGTTGAAGAATCACACCAACTGTCTTTGATTCTGTTTCTTTCACTCTGATCCACTCCATGAGATCACTTT
>CAIGQQ010028363.1:95416-113507 GCA_903798035.1 Danio albolineatus | reverse complement strand
TTTAAATAGACCATATATATATATATATGTATATATATATATATATATATATTCACTTCTAGATGTTCCTTCATTCAAAGTGGTCTCGCAATGTACATTTTTGTATAAATGAAATCTGCCTTTCCACATTGTAAACAATAGTCTCATATTAGCTAAAGTGGTTAATTTGAATGATTTCACACACATACATTTAATTATGTAAAAACCTATAAAATGGAAATTTTACCATATTTTAGGTCACAAACACACATATTACACCAAATTTACTAAATTCTGTAATGATTAATATATTTTATTAGATACGAAGATTTAGAAGAAAGTCCCAGTGACAGAATATGTCACTAAATCATAATTAAAATTACATTTAAATTTAGTTTAAAATGGACAGCATCACAGAAATAATTACTTTAAAATCTCATAATGAAACAAAGAAATAAAAAAAACAATAGTAATATTTGTCTCTATACAAACATTATTGAACTGAAAGGTACAGTATGAAGTTTGCCATGCAGTCAGAAAAGTTTCATTGCTTTGTACTTTCATTGTTTGGTCACTTATTATTAACCAATTTATTTGTATTCATTAGTAACCAGAAGGACATTTAAGCACATGACAAACGTCAACAAAACAAAGAACTCAGTGAGATCTTATAAATATTGCAGTTTGTTCAGAGGAGCTGTGACCGAAATAAACTTAAATAGATACTAATAACAACTAAAGACAACTGGTTTGATTATCCAAACATCTGTAGCAACACTTGCTGAAAAGCAACTAAATTTGGTAATATGCTGATACACAAGCTAAGGGTGATCATCCACGTTGTTGTCAGAATCACAGGATCTTTCTAAGGGTAGACAAGGAATCTGCCGTTCCTCAGTGTCAATCTACTCTCCACCCTTAAAGACCCCAAGCTGTACAAAACACAACATGTTATTGTGATGTACATTCAGTCATTACCTTTGATCAATGTCTGTAATAGGTAATCATACTTCTGGTAAAAACATAAATTAAATAAGCTCACCTGACTCTTTAGAAATTGTGAGACAGCAGAAATTTCATCTCTGTTTGTTTGGGAGTCAGTCAGTCTTTTACCCTTCTGCACTAAACAGTGCACTGGGTAAAACCTTTGTCTCAGTTCATATTCTGGACCAGTTGTGTGACAGAAAAAAATTAAAACGACAGGCTTTCCTGAGGAGAAGAAGAAAAGAGAAAGACTGTTGACTGTTAATAGTCAATATTGTGTTAATAGTCAATATTGTGTTAAAAAAATCATGTGCAAGGGCGGTATGAAGATACATCATTCAGATTATAGCCGACCATTTGATGGCATTTTAAGAAAATGTAGGGTATGCCATAACTTCCTGTGGTTATACAGTATACTGTACATACAACAAGAACATTCCTGACTGATAAACTCACACAATATCTAAAAACTATCAATTATATACTTTTAAAGTAAAACTTACATTGAACATTATTAAATATTCTCCTGATTCTTTTAATTGTTACCCATCAATTTAATGGTTAATATAAATGATCAAAACAGAGTCTGGCCGGTTCCATGAACTTTGGAAGCGTAACCTAGTAATGTTCAGGTCTTTGTTTCTATCTTTTTCTTTTTGCATCTCTATTATCTTTAGTGAGCATCATCATGATATCTTTTCAGAAGTCTAAAAATGCAACACATCTTTTCAAGATCAAAGTAAATAATAAAATGATTCACTGTCTCTTTGGTATTTTTTTATTTTTTTATTCTTGTTTTTAAAATTAAATGATAAATTTTTTTTTTTCATAAAATAGCAAAACAAATAACCTGGTTTTTTGTGATAATCAGTGATTTCAGGATAGAAGAGCAGAATGAAATCACTGTTCTCTACAGTAGAAACCTTCTTCAGATTCATCTGTTCCTTTAGAGCTTTTTCAAAGTCCATGTGACGGTTTAATTTGTCTCCAGTCACACTCATGAAATATTTAACTGGATGAGAGGAAACAGAACTCAATTATCAAACCCACATGAAACACATTGCAGGTTTAAAAACATCATGTAAATTATTCTGGCATTTGTTTTATGCAAAAGAGTCCCTTCAATCCGCAACCCACCATTGTGAGCCCATTAACTTGTGAACCCCCATTTCTGGGAAACAGTAGGCTATAGACTCTCATTCACACATACATGCACGCACGCACACACACACACACACGCACACACACACACACACACACACACACACACACACACACACACACACCCCACGGTTAATTTAGTTTATTCGATTCACCTATAGTGCATGTCTTTGGACTGGGGAAAACCGGAGCACCCGGTCGACTCCACACAGAAGTGCCAACTGACCCAGTCAGGACTCAAACAAACCGATGACCTTCTTGCAGTGAAGCAACAGTGCTAACCACTGAGCCACTGTGCTCTTTTATATTTTTAGACTTCAGAAAAAAAATAATTATTAAATATTACAAAAATTTACAAAACACACTTTATTTTCACAGATATGAAGTGATGTATGATAAGCATTATTTGAATAGTAAATACTGTTTGTTTAATAAATCAAATGTAATTATAGAACATAATTTTAAGGGGTAGCATGGTGGCTCAGTGGTTAGCACTGTCGCCTTACAGAAAGAAGGTCACTGGTTCAAGCCCCAGCTGGGTCCGTTGGCATTTCTGTGTGGAGTTTGCATGTTCTTCCCGTGGTTGTGTGGGTTTCCTCTGGGTGCTCCGGTTTCCCCCACAGTCCAAAGACATGCGGTATAGGTGAATTGGGTAAACCAAAAATTGGCAGCAGTGTATGAGTGTGTGTATATGTGAAAGAAGGTGTGTATGTGTGTTTCCCAGTACTGGGCTGCAGCTGGGAGGGCATCCGCTGTGTAAAACATATGCTGGAATAGTTGGCAGTTTATTCATAAATAGGGGAATAAGCCGAAGAAAAATTAATGAATGAATTTTAACCTACAGTCTCCTGTCTCCTGAGTTTCCTGTTGCTTCTTCTGTAGAAAAAGTGATATTATGTTATAATATATTGTGCAATTACAGCAGGCATTATATTGACATGATGAAACTCTACAGTCAAGCACAAACGTTGTTTTAACTAGTTTCATATTGTTGTTTTTTTAAATGCATGAACAGGCCACACATAAGTCCTTACAGCATAAGATCACAAGGTAATTTCCATCTCCCGGTATTATTGTTCTATTCAAGAGGTCATGCTGGCAAACATTAGATGCATCCTAATTCAGAAGCTGCAACTCAAATAAGCATTTGAAGACCAAATATGGCACAACAGTGGAATGAATGCTGTTCAGATTTACAGCCTACTCCAAATGGGTCCTATACATTAATGTATACAACTAATTGACCCTTCACAGTGTGACGTATGACTACAGGATGTTTTTAGAGACATTTCTGAAATGCACTGTCAAATTTAAGTATTCAGTTTACTCTGATACCTAAAGATACAAATGTTGAAAATACAAACACTTTAAAATGCTGAATTATATCTTAGATTTTATTGTTTATATTCTTTATTGTATACATCAATGGATTAAGATAAAAAGTCAGGTTGTGAAGCCTTTTTCGTTTTCAGACTGCTTAATTCTAGTATAATATCACTTTCAATAAAGTTAAATGTAAATGCTATTATCACTTGCCATATTTGTGAGGCAGGATCAAACTTGGCTCCCGAAGACCCTGCCCTAACACATATACAGTAGTTTAAAATGGTGTGTTTAATTAAGGAAAAAGTAAAAATCTGCAGGGCTGTCCTTAGGGAACTTGGCTAACACCCCTGCAGCTCTATAGGTTACACCTTCCCATTTACCAATGTTCGATTTGGCTTTTGTTGACTTTGAAGTGTCCTTTGATGGATGGAACCCCTGGATATGGATTTAAAATGTAATAAAAGATACTACAAATAGCTATGTATAATGATCATAATATTTTTAAATGACTATTTAACGGCAATACGAAGATTAATTCCTACATTACTGGGGAACTTAGTCTGTGGTCATTTGTTGCATCATAAAGAGGTCTTGTTTTATCACTCCTGCTGTAACACGTTTGTACTGACACCTATCACTATCATCACTGACCCTTACAGTGTTTTGTGTCATTTAGTGATAATTCTACATTTTCAAATAATTCTACTTTCAAGTGCTTTATGTTGGATGATAACTTCCAAAATCCAGACTCCATGACAGACCAGACAGCCATGTTAAAAGTGCCCTGTTCTAATTCAAATGTATGATTCATGATATGCTTTTTTTTTCTCCATCACAATGCAAATATATTAAATCTGCAAAATAATATTAGCTAGTTTAGTAAAAGCATTCAATTTGTTATATCTTATTATATTGAAGGTGAATAAAACACATATCTTCAAAGTCCACAAATCAGAAAGCATACAACTGTATGCTCTGAAATATTGGCTTTGTTTTGTATATTAGGTTTTTAGACAAAGTCATTTTAGTATAGAATATTGTGCAGAAGTGAGTTTGTTCTTACCTGTGATCGAAATGAAAGCGAACTGAAGCTAGGTAATTTAGCTGTTTCAAATAAAGGACATATATTTTTAAAATCATTTTTAAATCGTAAGCATCTTTTTTACATAAAAAATATATACATATGTATAAATGTGTACATGGAGATTAACATACTTTTAACTTACATTGATGTGGAGTAATTCTGACACCAATTTTGTGGCCCTGAAAATTTCCAACATGACCTTATTAGTATATAGTAATGTGTTCAATAAATGTCAAATAATCTTATTAAATACCTGCTGTATTAACCAGTTGACAGATTTATCAAATGCATCTGAATTCCTCTGACAGTCCAGTAATCCTGCATCCTCATAGAACAGACAGTCCACTGTGAGCAGGTTCTCCATGTTGACACATTTGCTGCTGTCTGATATAGTTTTCTCTGGATCAAACGTGTGATGAAGCACCACTAGAACAGTCAGCTTACAGGCTGTTTTAGGACATGAACAAATGTAGAATCATTTTGTATTACTTTTACAAAATTTAAAAAATGGTAAATAAATGATAAATAATAAATTTACCTGGAGCGTAATCAATTTTTGCCAGGGCTGAATCAATGTCAGTTCCAGCTCGAGAAACAATAGGACAGAAAATCAAAACAACGTCACTGTCTTCCACTGAGCGAACTTCCCTCAGATCCTCAATTCGGCTTTTCAGAATGGCAATAAATTTCTTGTGACAGCCATTTGCCTTTCCAGCCTCAAGAGTAAACATTGTAACTCCCTCTGGAAATTTAATTAGGAAAGAATAATTAAAAGGAGGAAATGGAGGAAAGTACAAATGTGATCAATACAAAAATGGATCCAAGAAAAATAATAACTAACTCCCTAAAGTCTATTTAACTACCATGTACTGCAAACAAATTTACCCCTTAACGAACCCTAGAACTAAACCTTCCACTTACCTTTATGTTGTGAAGCACTACACAAACCCATCCAGTAGAAGTCACTAATGCCGAGTTCAGATGAGTTCCGAGTTCCGAGTGCATGATTTTAGCCCCGATTTTGACCCGCCGACAGGTTTTGAGAAATCGCTGACAAATGCCTGAAATCACAGGCAAATCGTTGCTCGTGCACCCGAGTGACAAACACGCAATATGAACTATCAAAGACGCAATCTGAGAGAATCGCCGATGAGTCGCCAATGGCCGGGAGATATTTGGCGTGCTAAATATCTGGAGCTGTCATAGATTCAAATCATGCCGTGTAAAATGTGTTCTGACTGAAAATAACATTGGCGATCACCTACAGCCAATGAGAGAGCAGCATTCACTAGTGTGTGTACCTGCAGGCCAGCGGGAGGTTGAGGGAGAAGTTAAAAGCGCTCATTTTCAGTTTATTTATACCCAAGAAATGGAGGGAAAATTTGTGTAAATTTGGCAGGAGCCCCCGTGTCTGTTTGACTTGTCATGTGAGCAATATCCAAACCTAACCCGGTCAAAAAATAAAAAAGTTAAGGAAAAATTGCTAATTCCCTTCAAAGCCAGGTGAGCAAATATATACATTTTCTATCTCATTAAAGGCTTCTTTCTCGTTAACAAGATATACTACATGTTTTTGGGTGTGAGACGTAGTTTGGACAAAGTCGACGATTCTTCCTATTTTGAAGTCATGCAGTGTGAAACTTCCTGTCGCCGATCCATCTTGCAGTTTAAACAAAGCAGTGACAAAATGCTAGCCCAGATTGTCATGCAGTGTGAAAACATCTGTGACAAGACTACTTTGAAAATCATGCAGTCTGAACTCGGCATAAGGGACTGCTAATGACATACAACCTCCAAAAACTAGCATGTGAGAGAACAGTATAGTCTGAATGAAGTAACAAGCAGTGCAAGTTTTGTGTTGCAAGTTATTGTTGCTTGGAAGATTTGGATGAGCAGCACAGAAGCTGACACGTCAAGGTCAATAAGAGAGCCTTATCCATAGAACAGTGTGACAAGACCTCAGGGTGACACAAAGTTCATCTGTGTCCTTGACTATCTCACCAGTAAACCAACCTGAGAGAGTTTTAAGATAATAAGAGCCACACATACCCGGTTGAACGATTGCATTGTAAAAACAAGACACCTGCAAATGTTGCCCCTACAGACGCCCCTACCCCTACTCTTTTTCAGTGGTTCAGATTTCCCGCATCTGATAACTCCAATTCAGCCAGTAAGATTGGGAACCCTGGGGGGTCTTCTTCTGTTAAGGGAAGACTTAGCTGGACACCTCAAGGTCCTACTGAAGAAATCCTATTCCTATCTGTTCACAGCCACTCTCTCGCCATCAGCTGAGCTGCATCATCATCATTTGAAAAATCTTTGGAAGTTTGATGCTCAACAAAAACAAGAAACTGGTTATCAGGTCTCGCAATGGATCTCCTGCAGACCAAGACCATTAGAATGAACATAGACGTAGTACAGACAGAGATGGCCAAAGTACATACCTTTACTCAAGTAGAATGGTCATGTTTAAAATGACTCTGGTAAAAGTTGGAGTTCTCACTACACTTAAGTAAAAGTAAAGAAGTATGGCCTCAAGCATGTACTTAGGTTAAAAAGTATCCATTAGTACTTCCTGTTTTAGTTTCATGCTGGTAACTAGACCTCGCATCATATTGATGCATTTATACAAAACAACTCACATTTCTAATTTTGATGTAAAAAAATTCCATTGCTAGTTTTCAGCAGGAATGTAGTCAAGCAACATCGCTCTACAATACTGCACAAAACCGCAGCTGAAAAAGTTGCATCGTGTATCATCAGCTTGACACAAATTCAGCATGTAGATTTGCTGCTTTTAGACAACAACAGCTGCTATTCATGTTCATAAAAAATATTCTGTAGGCCTATATCTTTACAAATAATAAACATCTCTAATTTACCTCTTAATTTGGTCCAAAACATTTTTTTTCTTTACTATAACAAATACTTTTTTTATTAGGCTAACTGTACAAAAAAAGCACGATTGTTAAAGTCTTTTGTTAAAGTTTGTTTTAAGAGAGTAGTACATAGTAGTACACAAACTATAATATAACTGCAAGGTAACGTTTTCTGTAGTGGATTCTACCAATCACTTTTCGATGGTTTTTATTATTTTGCCTGTTTAGACTTTGGAACATTTAGCCTGTTTTTTTTCTATAGACTTCATTTGTGTTAATAAAGCTGCATTTGGAACTTATTATGTCTTACCAGTTTATAAGAGCATGACGAAAAAAGAAGCAGTTATTATGCAATATATGCATGACTAACCTTTATCTCTTTTTTGCCTCTTTGCCTGAAACAAAGATTCATCATTCCGCAGACACATCATTTGTGGTGATTTGTTCAATGACTGGGTTTGTCCTTGGTCTGTAAAAAATTTTATATGAGTAGAAAGTTAGACAAAACAACATCTGATCTCCACTGACAAAATCTAAAATAGTTCATAATGAAATTAAGTCTGTGTGTTCTGGATAAACCATTGAGTTTTCCTAAATACAGTTAGAATATAATCAGACTGCATATACTGTGTACAGTAGGCAAAACAGTTTGTCATATTGGGCAATACCCTCAAACAGACCAAGGATTGTTTTGGGGAAAATGTTGAGGATCACAGTTGCAGTGCAATTGGTTTATTTATAATATACAGATGCAAACAAAACTATTAAGCCTTATTGACTTGCATGACATTCCATTGCCATGAAAATAACTTTATGAAGTCAATTCACCAAAGCATTGGTAAACTATTATAGAATGTTGATATAATAATTGGTTATATCGAATAAATGGGCAATAATGTACAAAATTTCAAAAGACAAACAACTACAAGAAACAAGAGGACATTTATACTGTAACAACAAAGATCACTATATATAACAGGTTTGCCCTCTTTAAAAAAAAATGTGTTTCCTAGTTCTAGAGTTTTCTACTTTTAATTTTGCCTCCACTCTTTTATAAAATCCAATAATAGCTCCAATAGGTCTACATAATTATTGGGTTGCAAGTATTGTGTTCTATCATGTTGTATTTTGTTTTGTAAAAAAAGTACTAAAAAGCAGCTTTCTAGTGGGTTGAATGATTGGATTACAATTGTATTTAATCCTTGCAAAACAATGTGCATGGCAAGAGAAATTAAGCATAAATCTCTTTTAAATGTTGAGACATAGTCATTATATATCATTCATTCTAACAGTTGTTCTTTAAATTATAGTTAAGTTAATGTATGTCACACATTAAACAGAGTACCATCTGTTTTAATTTCTACCTCCCTTTTTTGGGTCTTAAGAAATTTCAGGAAATGACCATCATCAGATGATTCATCACACAATTTCAGATGAGCAACAACAGTAATACCAGATCAAATTGTATCATTCTAATTTTCCCTCAGTCACAAAACGCTTGTTTGTGACCTGTTTGAATCTGTTATCAGGACTTGTTGCACATACCTGCTCCTTTCACTGTGCATGCACAAATTTAATTTGTAATACACAATTTTCCTTCATATATATCTAGCAATACTATTTATTGTCTTTTATACAGTGTGTCAGTGACTGACCTGAACATTGTGGTTGTGAATTTAGATTCACATTTCGAGTTTTTGCTGCTTCTGATTGAGATGTACTGGTACTGGTTTCCTTAACTGTTTTCTTCTCACTCTCTTGAGTGCTTGTTTTCTCTCGTTGTGGCACAGTCTCATCAGTCTGGATCTCTTTGCCCTTAACTTGTATGGTTTGTTTTTGCAGTACTGTAACATCAAGATCATTACAAAGATCTGCTGCATCTGGTTGAGATGTACTGGTTTCCTTAACTGTTTTCTTCTCACTCTCTTGACTGCTTGTTTTCTCGTTTTGTGGCACAGTCTCATCAGTCTGGATATCTTTGTCCTCAACCTGTATGGTTTGTTTTTGCAGCACTGTAACATTAAGATCATTACAAATATCTTTCTTTTCTGTCACATTTGTTCTTTCTACATTACAGAAAACAATACACACAATTCCTGAAATTAAAGTACATTATATATTTAATAGTATATTCAGGGCCAGATGGGTCTTCTGTGTGGAGTTTGCATGCTCCTAGTGCTTGTCTGTGTTTCCTCTGGGTGCTCTGGTTTCCCCCTCAGTCCAATGGTGTGTGCTAGGTCAATTAGATAAATTGGCCATAGTGTATGAGTGTGTATAAATAAGAGAGTGTATGGTATTTTCTGCAAGGATTGGTCTGCAGCGATAGACCAGAAGGACACATATATTCGAGATCAATTGATTATGCACAGGGACAGGGTGCTTCGGCACCTCGACCTGTTAGGGTTTCGGGTCAACCAAGAAAAAAGCAGGCTTGCCTCCATGCACAGCATCTCTTTTTTCGGGTTGGAGCTGACTGTGTTGGCATCAGTCAAGAGGGTCGGGTATCTGGAGGCATTTCCAGTCAGCAAAGTGTTCCAGCAATTCGGGCCGGCCCACTCTCACATTTTCCTGAGACCCCGGCTCACCTAGGTTTCTACAGCGCTATCTTTTTTACTACGTAGTGAACCTAAAAGCGCTTCCCACGAAGGAGGCAGACCCAGCCGCTTTTTCTTTGCTGTGTTCTGCTCATGCTCTGCGCTATGTGACCGCATTAGAGCTTACGACTCTAAGCAACTCCTTTTCTGTTGTGATCGGCAGACGGGAAGTGCCATATCCATACTGAGGTTGGCCCACTGGATAATGAATGCCATCACCCCCGCTTTTCTGTGCCAGGGTTAGCCGTGTCCCCTGGTAGTGACAGCGCACTCGATTAAGAGTATCGCCTCCTCCTGGGCGTTAGCCTGCGGTGTCTCTGTAACAGATATTTGTAGAGCTGCGGGCTGGGCGACACCTAATACATTCGCGAGAAAAGGTGAATCAGTGATGCACAGCTGACGTCTTAATGCAAGATTGATTGTCATTGTTGTCAGCTGTGCACGCTGACGTCGCCAACTTATTGGCATTTAATTGGCCCGTTTTATTACTCTTTCAAATTATTGTTTCTGACGAAATTCCCATAGTGGAAGTTTCCACATAGCATTGAAGGCCCCCCTCCTCCCCCCTCTCGAGGAACGAGGGTTACTTTAGTAACCGTTTCATTCTCTAAGGCCTCGTTTACACTATAGCGTTTCGGATCTGCCTCTAGATCTCATCTCTCTATTATTAAATGTGATATATACTCATCTTGTGTATATCTAATGACTAGTCTTTGGTCTTTTGAATCTGTTACTTGTAAATAAGTTATTAATTTATGTAAACATAATTTACACTGATTCTGCACATTTAAACAGATTGCTTGCCTTTTATTTTTCTATATTGTAAAAGCTTATTGTACTTTATAATTTTAAAATGGCCATTATTGATTATTAAATCTGATATTCAGTAAAAGCGATTTCATATGTCACCATGCATTTTCTCTGATAATCTTTATTGTATGCATAGCATAACATTAAGCTCATATTGACAAAGCCACACCGTATGCCTATAATGTTTAATATTTTCCAATGAAAATTTAACCAATTAATCAAAAACTCATTTTAATTTTTGGGTGAACTAAAGCTTTATAGTAAAGTTAAATGACTTGTCACAAAAGGGTAAGATTTTAATACCATAGCGGTAACACTTTATAATAACTACACACTATGAATCATCTATTAAGTATTAGCAAATAGTGAATTCATTATCTGTTTAGCATTAACACTACATAAATAAACTTTAGTAAGCAGTTTATACCTGCAGCTACAAATGCTCTATTCTTGACTTATAAGGACATTTATAATGTGCTTAATAATTGTGTTTTCATACTTTGTTAAGGATTCATATTTCATGACTAAATTAAGTACCACATTATTTACTAACCAGATATTTAAGAGTAGTTGGTGTTTTTTTAAGATCACTCATAATGAGTTAGTAAATGATTAATAAACTATTCAAATCATTAGTTATAATTCTTATTATTCAGGCATATACCTATAGTAAATTTGTATGTTATTAAATGCTTTATTAACTCAACTTCATCCAGTTTTATGACCTAATCTAAAGTGAGGACTATTCATGCTTTATAAATCCCTTATAAATTATTATTAAAGGCTCGGCTTTTTTCTAAACAGGAAAAAAAGAACATAAACGAGGATGGGGCTAATAATTCTGACTTCAACTGAAACTGTATCAAATGAAAAATAAATCTTTGCAACCTTATCTAAAATAAAATTACTGTACAGTTTAAACATCGCTAAATAACTTTAAAATGTTGTTTCATAATGTATTGTTAAATTATATTGTTGTTTTTTTTATCCAATTTTATGTTATATTTTGACACTCCTGTTATTCAGCAATGTTACAGTTATCTTTACAGTAATTTCATTTTTCAGATAGGATTGTAAATATTATTCTTCATTTGATACCGAGCCTTTAACTGTCACTTATAAGGGATTTATAAAGCATGAATAGTCCTCACTTTAGATTAGGTCACAAAACTGGATGAAGTTGAGTTAATAAAGCAGTTACTAACATACATAGTAATCATTAATATATGCCTGAATAATACAATATATAAATGTTGATTTGAATAGTGTATTAATTGTATACTAACTCACTATGAATGATCTTAAAAACCACCAACTACTCTTAAATATAACTGGTTTGTAAATTGTGCAATACTTAACTTAGTCATGAATAATTAATTAGTAGCAAATTATGAAAGTACAATTATTAAGCACATTATAAATGTACTTATAAGTCAAGAATAGAGCATTTGTAGCTGCAGGTATAAACTGCTCACTAACGTTTACTAATGTAGTGTTAAAGCTTAACAAATAATGAATTCACTATTTACTAATGCTTAATAAATGTTTCATAGTGTGTAATTATGAAGTTTTACGTTTGACTTAAGCACTCTTGGCTTATTAGTTGTTTGTGTTCAAGATGGTTATTGGAACACACAAGCATGATTCAAAACTGTATTTGTTATATTGTTTCATACTGTGTTTAAAGAACTACAGTCCTATAAACTAGCAATACTAACCTTGATATCCTGGCTGTTGATTTTCCAGATCTTCTTCTTCATTCAGTTGAGGTGTATTGACATCCATCCGATTTTCATCAGTCTGGGTCTCTTTGTCCTCAACCTGTCTGTTCGTCTGCAGCACTGTAGCATTAATATCCTGAAGATCTTTATGAAGATCTTTCATTTTAGTAGTATCTTTATTTTCTAGAGTAGCAAAAACTATACAAACAATTCACAATATGAAAACAAGTATATTATATCTTTAAGGAACATGACATTTAAACTTGTCCATCATATTTACATTTAACATGGATCGTTTATATGTTCACTAAATATAAAAAACAAAATGTATTTAAAATTAAAGCCCAATAGTATGTTCAAACTTAATTTCCATTGGTCTGTTTTAGCAGTCCAAAAAGTTGACTATATGTATGTCCTTGTGACATGAAAAATCTGGAGTTATAAAAGCTCTCACCTGCCAATAAAGCAGAATTTGCCATTTTGATTCTACCTTCATTAGTCCATTCTTTGTAGACCTGTTGAAAAGAGGAAAATAGTAACAACCTTTTTATGAAATTTTGGAAATATCCTTTGAGGCACTTTTCACAAAGGACAAGCTCAAGGATTTTTACCACTAGATTATCAATGTGATGAAAATTGTCAGGGATGAGCAGTATTTATGATACATGTATTTAAAATATTTATTTTAAATACAAAATAGTATTTTGTAATTTGTATTTTATGGTGTTTAAGAAAATGGGTTAGTATTTTGTATCAAAATACTTTAGTGTCATGTACTTTTGTATTTTAAAATACTGTAAAATACTTTTACATGATGTCTCAATCTACATAATGACGTCATAAAAATGGGGCTTCAGATTTGTGCTTTCTCAGGTATTTGCCTAGGCTTGAGGTGTGAACAGAAAATTGATTAAGACGGTGGTCAATGCTTACAGCAAGAATGGAAATTATGCAACACACATAAAGGGTTCAATTTTAATGATCTAGGTGCAGAGTCTAAAGCACATGTCGTAAAAGCATTAAAGGCCTGTCTAAATCTACTTTTGCTATTTTGAGGATGGAAAAATATGGTTTGCGCCCTGGCGCAAAGTAAAGTTTGTAGATTTTGATGGAGGGGTATTATGCTATGGGATTGTTTTTCTTGGGTTGGCCTTAGTCTCTTGGTTCCATTGAATGAAACACTTAATGGTTCAGCATACCAAGACATTTTGGACGATTTCATGCTCTCATCTTTAAGGGGACTTTGGGGATGGCCCCTTCCTGTTCTAACATGACTGCACATCAGTGCACAAAGCAAGGTCCATAAAGACAGATGTAATGTGGAGGAGAGTTCGAGTGGAGACTGGGTAAGGTTTTCTATTCCAACATCAGCACCTGACCTGATAAATGTGCATCAAGAGGACTGGTCAAAAATTCTCAAAACCACACTTCTAAATCTTGTGGAAAGCCTTCCCATAAAAATTTAAGCTGTTATAACAGGTACAGATTCAAACAAATGCCAGTGTAGTATCAATAAATGTAAAATGTTAATGTTAAAACTTCCAACCATCTCAACTGATGTCAAAGGTTCTTGATCAAATGTTTTACCACTTCAATAAAATCTAGTTTATTTTAACAGGTTTATACTCATTTTGAAGCAAAATTACAAAACTGTAAAGCAATCTTTTCCTCTGTTGCAGTTTTATTTACCCAGCCAACAAGTATCATACCATTTGCATATTTAAATAAATGAAAATGTGAGTCCTAGATCTTAAATCATTTTATACACTATGAATAAAGTAAGGGTTCCTTGTGAAACTCCTGTAATTATAATGCTTATATTTATATAAATGGATGAACAGCAAATATAATGGCACCAAATGACCACATCACAACAGGAATCCTTTTGTCCCATGCAGTTGAGGAAAGAATCTGCAAAAGAACTCCAATACGAACTAAATTAGTATTGTAAGCAGGACTGTCAGAGATAGAGGGTAGAAGATACTATTTCGATAGCTGTTTGATCAGAGGGTGATCTAATCACACCTCACCGTTAGTCATTCATTTGACCTAAAAAAACAGAATTGAGTTTGTGTTCACTTCTAGTTATTTTCTGACTTTGGTGCCCCAGAATGTACCTGTGCGGTTTCAGCTCAAAATAGACTAAAGAACATTTATTATACCTGTTGAAAACGATGAGTGCAGTCAGAAACTTCTTTGCTCAAAACCACACGTTTTTTAAACCCTGGATTGAATTCAAGTAGATTTTAAAAATAACTGGGTGGATCATTCTAAGATTGTTTGTACACAATTTCAAAAAATATTTCTGTCCAACACCTTCTAAAAGTGTATTTTGCATAATAGGAGCTTACATAATAACATCTATAAATCTATATTTTAACAAAATGTATGACTAACATCCTAACATAATTTGTAGCCTGTTGAATGTGTTCAGTAACAAAATCATATAAAGTTTTAAGAGTGTCATGTGTTTCCCCCTTTCCCCTAAATGCAAACTGAAGGGGGTCTAAATCTTTAACCACCTGGATTCAAACTTGTTAATAACCTTTCCAGACATTTACCTAACATGAACGTAAAAACAATGGTTTATAAATTATTTTAACTGATTGCCATAAGATATTTTATGTACTTGGACAATCTTTGTTTCTTTACTGTTTAACATTTTTACAGTTGAGAACACAAGTTAAATAGCGTACATTTTTATCACATGATTCTTGAGCGCATCTGGCCCAGATGCTTTATTTACTGCCTGATCTCCATAATCAAGCTTAATAGGCTTATATGTCAGGATATGGAGACATATTATGTCACACGCGATGATGTACAGTATTATGCGACAGACTATCACAAATGTGTTTGCAAAAGCTGTGGGTTAAAGTCATAAATAATGATCAGTTTCTGGCACAGACCAATTGTTTTAATTCTTAAGACATCAGTGTGTCATCACGAGGCACAGGTAATATTGTTTTGCTTGTTTGATTCTTTACACTCAGAGGGAAAGTTTCCAATAACTTGCATTATATATAAACAATTCTGCAAAAAAATCAATTTCCCTACAGCCGCCATAGCTCAAATGTGAATAAATTAACAGTAAATTTAATTTCTGTGTGAACTATCCCTTTTGCTCATGTGATATGTTTGCACCATATTTACTTCTAATAGTTTTTTTTTTTACTTCTAATTATATTATTTTTATCACATTATACTTTTCTATCCTTTTGTAAAGAATCAGTTTCTTTCTTTTTTTTTTTTTGCAAAGTTTTTATGATATATGTACTTCTGACCAAATTCCAATCAAGTCTCCTGCATATTTTCATGTATATTTCATATAAGTCTCTATATATTTTTCTATTACCTGTTTAATCCACAGTGTGCTGTTTTGTTGAGACAATTCATTTTGCTGAAACCCTTCCTGAAGCTTTAATGCTGTTGGAAAAAAATGTTTTATAAGTTACAATGAAATCAAAATGAAACATTTGAAGCAATAGAATAAACAGAAAACAGGAGAAATAAAACAGAAGAAATTGTGGGATTGAAATTTAGTACTCCACATTTTTGTAAAGCCAATGTGATTGGATTACTTGTTTATTTTCGTAAATGTTCTTCTGCCCATTGATTCGCTGAGAATAGATTAGATCAGTAAATCTAATTTCTGCTTACAACAGTGACAGGAGTTCTGTGAAACCATTTAGAGATCCTCTAAATTACAATTCATTTAGACAAGAGGTTAGAGCTGGTGTACAATATGTTTTATATACATGTAAATACTCACATAAGTTTATCTCTTCGATTCTGCCTTCTCTAGTAACCTGACACAGGTAATCACCAACATCTGATTTGCGGACATCCTTCAGATGTAAGGAGATGTTTCCTTTCTCCAGCTCCTCAATAGGCAGATGAACTCTGCCCTCATAATTTCTCCCCTCTATCAAGCGTCTGTTCTTGTAGAAAAACACACACTCTGTTTCCATAAACCATCTGATCTCCAGGTCAGCAGCACTGATATTAGAAGTCAGGTCACTCTTAATTGACACTGATTGAGCTTTTTCAGAGAAATCTATCTGAAACTTATCTGTGTTGGAAAAAAAAAAGAAAATTGGACTTAAAGAGAAATACCACAACAAACAGGAAAAACATATTGAACTACATTCAAAACCTTTAGTTGAAGAAAGTAATTATTTGATTTTAATTTCTAGTAAGATTATAACAAATGTTAAACCTCTTCAGTAAATCTGCACTAAATAAATGAAGCACATACAGAATTGTAAAGTGTGTTATGAATATCTTCCATTATGTTTATTAATTATTGTTAAATTAAAAAATATTTATGAGTATGAGGTTAAATCAAATGTACATTCTTTTAACTTACTTTTGTTATCAACTTCCATTTTGTCTCCTAAAAAGAAACAAGACTCAACATGAATCAGCAGAATGAATTCAAACCATTAGCTTCACCATTATACTATAACTAAAATAACTCAGTGACTTGATTTCCACAATAGCAAAATGCCACACCCGCGCACACACACACACACACACACACACACACACAATTAAAATAAGAATCCTTGCTTTAACCATGTTTTTAAAAATAAAAACAACATCTTGTCCTGACTTCTCTTCTGTCTTATTTCTTCAAGTGATGTAGATGGCATATTTAGCTTGGCCTATGATAAAATTAATAACATGACATTTAAAGTTTTGTTTCGGACTATAAAAAACCCAAGAATAAAATCTTGCTCAGTAAAACAAATATTAAAATTATTTTAAAAAAAACACCTTTTAACAATTTCAGCGGGAGTCCTGATGCTGATTATGAACTGGGAGGCTACTAATCTACCCGAGACATGGTGCAAGTTTTGACAGCACACAGAGCTAATGTTTAGTGGACCACTAAAAAATAAGGGTGAGGATGAAAAATGCAGTTATCTACTCCTATGGGTCGGAGAAAAGGGTAGTGACATCTTCAATACATGGTCACTGTCCACAGACGAGGCGAAGATCCTCAAGTCATATTATGACCGCTTTACAGCATATGCTGTGCCAAATGCAAATGTAATATTTGCATGTTGTAAATTCCATGAAAAAATGCAGGGAGAACGTGAGCCTTTTGAGCAGTTTGTGACAGACTTGCGTCTACTTGTGAAAGATTGCAATTATGCAAATAGCAACGAATTTGGTCTTTCATCTAAGCATACACAAACACTACGGACAATTTTAGCCTACCCAATTCACCTATACCACATGTCTTTGGACTTGTGGGGAAACCGGAGCACCCGGAGGAAACCCACTCCAACATGGGGAGAACATGCAAACTCCACACAGAAACACCAACTGAACCAGCCGAGGCTTGAACCTGTGACCTTTTTGCTGTGAGGCGACAGCGCTACCCACTGTGCCACCACGTCGCCTGTATTATTATTATTATTTTTTTTATAATTAACTAAAGATTTTTAATAATTCACTTTTGGTTTTGTCTGCTTTACCCACCACCAAACACACAGAACGCCAAACAATTCAACTCACGCACAAAAATAAAGTGAAAAAACCTAC
>CAIGQQ010028363.1:44993-56576 GCA_903798035.1 Danio albolineatus | reverse complement strand
ATGTTTTTTGACTAATCTCTATGTTTCTTTCTTGGAGGTGATCACTCGAGACACTGATATTACGTAGAATTAAGCAATCCTCACCTCTTTCCACTTCTACAGTTTTCTCTTCAGTTCTGTCTTCACTGATGACCTGACAAAGGTAAACCCCCATGTCTGATTCTCTGAAATCTCTCAGGTTTAAGGACACATGTCCTCTCTTCAGCTCTTCAGTGCACAGACCTGTTCTGCCCTCATAACACCTTCCTTCAGTCACTTCTCTGTTCTTATAGAGACATACACACTCTGTCTCCTTAAACCATCTGATCTCCAGGTCAACAGCACTGATTTCAGGAGACAGGAGACACTGAACGCTGACAGCTGACCCCAGTTTCACCTCGATACTCTGAGCTTCAGGCACAATAAGATGAAACTCTTCTATAAAGGTGGAAAGAAACACATGGTCACTTGATAATAGTATAATTTAGTGCTAATGAGGTATGCTGCAACATTTTGAAGACTTACTGTTGCTTGTAGTTGCCATTATTTATCCTACAAAAGTAGACAAAAAACATCCAGTGAGAGAAATTAACAATTTGCATCTAACCAACCAAAAACAACCACCAGCCTATTACAAAAAAGACCTATAGTATACCAAAAACAGAAAATTATGTCATCATTTACTCATCCATCATTTACTCATTCTAAAACAAATGATATTCGGAAGAATATAAAAGAAAAAAAGATATTTGGAAGAAAGCTGGAAACCTGTAGCCTCTGACTTCCACAGTATTTGTTTTTCCCTCTATGAAAGTCAATGGTGACAGGCTTTCAACTTTCTTCAAAGCATCTTCTTTTGTGTTCAACAGAAGAAAGAAACTCATGAGGCGAAGTAAACTTTATTTTGAGTGAACTATTCCTTTAATATTTCAATATTTTCTGATTTACTGATCCTTGTTTGGTTAAATAATATAATAGGTACAAAAGCAGTTGATTGCCTGTTTACAGTATGTTCTACTTTTGTAGTTGTACTGTGTTTTATTAAGTACAGTGTGATTAAATGTATGTCATTGTCACACAATAGCGACCAGGTTGCATAAACTGCTTAGACTAGTCTTACAGGTTATTCATCATTTTTTACCTTTTAGGACTAGTCATATGTTTTTAAAGTCAGACACATAAAACTATCCAAAAACTAAGACTTTGAGCTGGGTAAACTATAACGTAGATATAGATATAAATATGAATATAGATATAGACTGGCCGAATGATTTTATAATCATTTATGACAGAATGTTTGTTTCATGAATCATCTGCAGTTTTTTGTCTCTCACAAGAACACCTAATTTTAGACATCATGCTATATTAAAACACTTCTCTACTGCATTCTTTCTTTTTACAGAAACACAGTGTCAGAATAGTGAAAATCTTTTGTTACTTTACCTTTTCTGTCAAATTATTCCTGTCTCAATTGAAGAATGCGCAGAGAGCCTCAAGCACATACAAATATGTACATGTGAGTTGGTGCAGGCATTCAGAGTACTCTTCCTCTGTCACGTGACCGCTTGTGAATACTGCCACACTGGTTATAAGAACTCAAAACTCTTTCACTTTTACTATAAGTTCACCAACTGTAGTTTCATTTATACACTTGCAAACAGCACTCGGTTGCTCCTGCTTATAGTTTTAGATGTCTGCTTGTGTCTGTTTGTTAGACTTCAGTTCTCTTGCCTTCTAAAGTACAAGATTTGGTATAAACAACTTCAACATTTAATCAACATCTCTTTTCTATAACTTACTAACAAACAGTTCCTTTTCTGAGATAGTTCATAACCTAAAAAATGTGAGCACTGCTAAAAATGCAGCAAGGCACATTTCTTCTGTTGCTTCTAAACTACCAGTGACAGTAAATTAAACATTAACTATATGTTTCAGCTCTTGTTTGGATCAATGAGATGCATAGGAGAAATAAACTACTACATCTGATTTGTGTAACAACTGAAACTACAGTTGATTGTGTAATTCATGTTTTGTGTGTTAGTGACTAACCTGACAAAAAAAACATCAAACAATTTTTGGCAATTAAGGCAAGATTCATTTTTTTCATTTTGTTCATGTAATTCAGAACAAACGCATAAATGTGTGTGTGCTTTTTTAAAAAGCTTCACTCCAATAATATTTTTCCACATGAAGATAATACTATAGTACTGTAAATTATAGTATATAATAATATATAGAAAAGAACCTGAATTAATCTGTTGTGGTAATTCTTACTGTGATAACACAACAATTCTAGAATATATAAACAAATACTGTAAGTTTTCTACAAGTATATTATACAACAATACATCTCAGTATAGTGTAGTAAAACCAGAAGTATACTATGGTATTTTATCAGCTCACAATAGCTGTATATAGCATTATTAAATAAGATACACTTAACTGTATGTTTTTAAAAGCACTGCATTTACTATATATTACTATATATTTTACTATATGTAGTCCAGCGGATATATTTTTAAAAGAACAGTGGTTACTACACTTTTATCATAATAAAACAATGGTTAACTTTTGTTTTGCATACCTCTAGATATCATTGAAATATTAAATTATGCGTAAAACTGATTTAAAAAAATACACACTTATATTTATACTGGTAGGTGCATAAATATGATACTATAAAGTATAAAGGTGGAGTTGAAAATGTTAAAGTCTGTCACTCATTTTCTAGCTACTTGTTACAAATATGCTTGAGTTTCTTTTTTTTCTGTTGAACACAAAAGAAGATATTTTGTAGAATGTTGAAAATCTGTAATCATTGAATTTAATAGATTTTTTTCCAACTACTCTATGTCAATGTAGTAATAAATAATGAGCAAATAATTAATTTCGAAGTACTATCTCTAATCTCAGCAAGTCCAACATAAAGTTCAGTTTGCTTCTTGCTTTTATGTTACACTAGATGGCAGTAGAAACTAAGAATGTTTGCATAGAGACCTGAAATGACTCTGATTATTATATTTTAGAAGAGCACTGGAAATCAAATGTACACCCAAAAATAACCACAAATCCCTAGCTTAACACCCCCCGTGGTTAGAATTCTCCACACAGCGCATATAAAGCAATCAGCGGTCATGCATACTAATACTCCGTGTGGGCTACTTGACATGGGTTGATTTGTGTGGAGCCCCCAACTGGGGAGCTGTTTTGGTGCAGCCAGAGATGTCTGTCGTTAATGCAAATGATGCATATTAAATAAGGGTGAGTGATTGCAATCAGAAACAAACGAATGACGAAAATCAGTAATAGAAGCATATTTAACATATTTGCTTGCACAGATGCCTTGCTTAGTTTATGTGTGAGAAGAAATAAGATGGAGTTAAAGGCGTAGATAACGTTAACTGACAAGTCAATCATCCTTTACTCTTCCTTGTCACAAACACGAGTTTATTTTTTCTATTAAACACATAAAAGGGATGTTTTGAAAAATGTTGATAAACGGTAACCATTGACTTCCATTATATTTGTTTTTCCTATTAGGTGACAATGGTTACCGGTCTCTAACATTCTTCGTGGGGTTTATACCTGAGCTCAAACTCTCCTCTCGCCCTTTAAATGGGGGGGGGAGCCCCGGGCTCAAGGACATTCTGAACTCAGGGCTCTCTCCTGGGACAGCATGCCAAATACGCTTTATAATCAATCATCAGCTAAGTGTTAACTCTTGAAAAAAATATATATTTTTGTGTTGAACAGGAAATAAAAACCTCATAAAGGATTGGAACCACTTGAGGGCGAGTCAATGCTGAGTAAATTTCCCTTTTTGGGTGATCTACTCCTTTAATGATATTGCTTGTCATTTCACGCCAGAACTGAGCTGTCATGGTCTGTTAATGTTCAGTAACCATCTGACAGCTCCACTGCGTTCAGGTGCTGCTTCAAACCTGCCTTATTCATTCCAGTAAGACAGACCAACAACAACAATAACAGAAAAACACTCACTGAGATGGAAAAAGGCATTTTATTTTTCTCAACTGTAAAGCTACATCTCTTCAGCCTGAAGCACACAGCTACCCAAACAGCTGCCTATCAACAGCAAAAAGCCCTTCCAAGAAAATGGAAATAATCATTGTTGTTCTGTCAGGATCTTAGCCCTTAGCTTTTAGCCAACCACATCTCAGTTGTTACACGTTCTACGTCACATACCTAAAAATAATATAGTGAGACTGTTGTCTATAAGCATACACATCATTTCCTTTTTACAGTCTCTCTTTGTACTGAAAGGCATAAATAAGCTCTATTTGAGTCATGCATGAATATAAGAAATATTTTACAACAGATGGATCAGTTCACTGAGCCAGCAAATGCAACGCTGACAGCAGTGTGCATGTCCATATGCACTGTATATTAGCCTTTTGCAGCTTAATGTAATAAATTAGACATGGGAAAATGAAATCTAATTCTCATTCCCAGTGATTTTGATGAACAAAGACTTTAATCTTTACTTATTCACCTATAAATGATGCCTAGGAAGTCTAGTTTATTATACTGCAAATCATATTGTGTTGCCAACAGTGCTAGCATTCAGATGGTCTTAAACAGAAAGACAAAATGTGTCTTGGCAACATTTACACACCCTGTAATTAGTTGTTAACACAAAAGATTCAGTGACTTAAGGTTGTTTTCAATGTTAGTAAGAGTATGAATTAATGGCATAATGATATTTATCCGTGGCCACTATGTCACTACATTTTTTTGTTCACATATATAGACTGAGGACAAATAATGTGCACCTACCTCTCATGAGCAATTAGTAATTTACAGTATTGAACTCAGACTGCTTAAAGATTCAGAACACTTGCTGCCTGCTTGCATTTGAGTGCTGTGCATTGTAACCACTGTCACTGTTTCACATTACGACACTCCACTGGAAACCCATGGATGTACATTACTTGATCCATTATTTATGCTGCACATTTTAAATCAACTGGTACATGTACAATTTCGCTCTAGCTGACACTTCAGATGGCACAGTTTAAAACACATAATTTACACCTCACATGCATAATGGGGTCTATATGTTAAATAATGCGCATAAACGTGACGAACATTCCTAGTCTGTACTTTTCAGTTATCTCTGTGAGCGAAAGGTTCTTGCCATTTTATCCAATTTCTCCATCTACATTTATATGTTGTTAAGACAACAGATTGATATTACACTTTATCAATATCACTCACTCATTCACTCTTGTTTGGCTTATTATTTGTTTATCAGGGTTGCCACAGTGGAATGAATCGCCAATTTCTCTCTGCTATTTAACGGCTCACTTGAAAAGAAGACAGATTTTCAATTGAGCTTACAAGTAAACAATATTTACCAACCTGCCATCTGTCATTTCCCACTGGACAGATGGATGGAATAAGAGTAAGACTAAGATTAATATACCTTAATGCTTTTCAGGTGACAAATAACCTTGAACTGCCACGTATCTTTTTTTGTTTTTTTTTTTGTTTTTTGAGTCTCATTATTAAACCAAATCCCTCCAATAGTGTCTGGCTGCAGACATACACATGCACTCTGAGACACATGCACTCAACAGAGCTAGTGACAGGAGGCATTGCAAACTGTATAAAGCACCACTTAACAAATAGTATGCACTAGGCTACATCATATGGGTCAGACACAATGTGACCATTCTATTCCAAAAATCCCCCAAGACTGGTGCTGAATGTAATGCAATCTGTTGAACCCTTGATCTGCAAAGTGTTGCCAACTGTTAGAGAAGAGCACGTTTCTCAAACTTGCCAATGCAAGTGCCAAATGAACTTTTACTTACTTTTACTTTACTTTGGCTTAGTCTCTGATTTATCAGGGGTGGCCACAGTGGAATGAACCACCAACTACTCTGGTATATGTTTTATTTGGCAGATACCCTTCCAGCCACAACCGAGCAGTGAGAGAACACTAACAGAGAGAAACACTACACTGCTTAGAGTAACACTACACTAAGTACACTAACAAACCACCAGTGCTGGGAAACACCCATACACTCTTTTTACACACACACACACTCATGAACTACTGTACAGACATTTCAGCAAGTGGTGCAAAGTAACTAATTACAAATACTCAAACTATTGTAATTGAGTAGTTTTTCCTCCGGAATTGTAATTTACTGAGTAGTTTTAAAAATGTGGACTTTTACTTTGCCTTGATTACATTTTTAGTGCAGTATTGGTACTTTTACTCCATTACTTTCCTTTAACCTGCAGACACTATTTCTTTCTTGTCTATGGTCATTGTCGATAGTAGAAAAATCAGTCCTGTGATTCCTGTCCAATTAAATCACACATAGAAAGTAAATAGCATCATACTAAACAACCTCTAGACATGGGCGCTTTATAAATGCAGCAAACCTTTTGGAAACATTAAAAATGTCCAAGAAGATGTCCAAAATCTTTACATGCAATGATGATGTTTTATAGACTGCATGTCACTGAAAATGATAGATGTCGACTGTATGATGACTGAAATCACCAAACAGCCTTAAACAATCACTAAATGGAACAAATGAAGAATGGAAGGAAGGGCCAAATAAAAGGAAGGACCGAACAAGGAATGGAAGGACCAAAGAACCAAATAAATGAAGGATTCAAGGAAGGACTGAACAAACTAAGGATGGAAAGAAGGAACGAACGAATGAACAAAGGACCTAATGAAGGAAGGAACAAAAATATGAAAGAAAGAATGAGCGAACAAATGAAGGGAGGAAAGAAGGAAGGACCAAACGAATGAAGGAAGAATTCAAGGAAGGACTGAACAAACTAAGAAAGGAGCGACAAATCGAATGAATGAACTAAAGGACCAGAATGTAGGAAGGAACAAAAATATGAACGAACAAACGAGTGAACGAAGGAAGGAGGGAACAAATGAATAATTGAAGGAAGGTTGGAAGGAACAAACGAAAATAGGAAGATCCCTAAATACACCACATGTTGTTTGTGCAGGGATGTATAAACGTAACATTCTGTAAACGCATCAACTTTTCACAGCGTAATACTCACTACCAACTACTCTTGAGTACTTTTAAAAGGTCTACTTTTTACTCATACTTTGAGTATTATTTACAACAGATACTTTTACTCTACTCATGTCATTTCATTTTCTTGTCGGCTTAGTCCCTTTATTAATCCGGGGTCGCCACAGCGGAATCAACCGCCAACTTATCCAGCATATTTTTTTACGCAGCGGATGCCCTTCCAGCCACAACCCATCTCTGGGAAACATCCATACACACACATTCGCACTCACACACTACGGACAATTTAGCCTACCCAATTCACCTATACCACATGTCTTTGGACTTGTGGGGGACACCGGAGCACCCGGAGGAAACTCACGCAACCACGGGGAGAACATGCAAACTCCACACAGAAATGCCAATTGACCCTGCCGGGGCTCGAACCAGCGACCTTCTTGCTGTGAGGTGAACGTGCTACTCACTATGCCACCGTGGCGCCCTTTTACTCTACTTGCACTACATTTTTGGGCAAGTAATGGTACTTTTACTTGAGTATGATTTTTCAGTATTCTTTTCACCACTGCATTTCAGTTTATTCAATTCACCTATACTGCATGTCTTTGGACATGGGAGTAAGTCCACAAGAACATGGGAAAACATGCAAACTCCATACAGAAAAAGCCACCTGGCCAAGCCAGAACTAGTGACCTCAAACCAGAAGTGCTCTATATGTGTAGTCCTTGTGTTGGCTCAGCTTCACTACAAGGACAATTTGTGTGTTGTGCTGCTGGCTCTAATGGCAATAGGTCGTACTACCCATAATAAATGTACATCCTGGCAACCTGACATGGACGAAAAGACATGATCAAACAATGGGCCTTTTTTGGCAGACAAAAAGGTTTTTGGAGCTTCATGATTACAGTTGAACCACTGAAGTCAACAATGTTTTGAAAATGTTTTGGTGTCTTTTCTGGACTTTAAATGTCTCAGGACCCTTGCTGAATATAGAGGACGAGAGTTGGGTTTCATGTAAAATATTTAATGTATATTTTCACTCCTAGATTTCTTGTAAAATATTTTAATTTGGGTCCAAAAAATGAACAAAGCTCTGACTGATGGTTTTTTTTTTTTTTACAATTTTAAGGAGAGTTGTGAACAAAGGCAGTTTCACTGATTCAAAAAATAATTTTGCTATGCTATTTGCTCAACTAACCTCTATCAATGTTTTCATTTGCATTCATGAAATTGGCATGTGCTATCATTCAAATTAATTTTACATGCATCAACAGCATACGTATTTATTAGTTAATGACTGCCTTCATTTTGCTGGAAATTGAATATTGATTCAGCATTTAGAATTCACCCTTTCATAATTAACACACATTTATGTTAAAATGAAAAATGATTTTAAAATCATGTAAATTTTTAATGAGAAAAAGTCAATATTTGTTAAAGGACATAAGTAGAGGAGACGGGAGACAAACGCACACTTCAAATCACAAACTGCAATGACACTCAGTACATGCTGGGAATATGTTTGTTTGCTTGAGAAAAACAAGACCAATTTGATTAGAGACATGAGCACTATTTTTTACCACTATGGCCACTTAAAATAGTGATGCCCTAGCATGCTTATTGTTGCTGCTGTTTTAAGTAAAAGATTTTGTTGCCATCAACTAGTCTTCTTATAGTTTTTAAAAAATCACTTATATTAAACTATAATTCTGTTAAGAAAAACAACTCTTTGCTTCAGTGGTTAGCACTGTCATCTCACAGCACTGTCACTGGTTTGAGTTCAGGCTGGACCAGTTGGTATTTCTGTGTGGAGTTTGCATGTTCTCCCCTTGTCCACATGAGATTCGTCCGGGTGCTCCGGTTTCCCCCACAGTTCCCCCAAAGACTTGCGGTATAGGTGAATTGAATAAACTAAACTGGCCGTATACTATAATGTGTGTGTGTGACTGAGTGTATCCAAGTTCTAGGGGTTCACAAGTTAGTGTACTCTCAGTGCTGGGTTGTGGCTTGAAGGGCACACACTGAATAAAACATTTGCCAGAGTAATTGGCTGTTCATTTCACTGTGGCAACCCCTGATAAATTAGGCACTAAGCCGAAGGAAAGTCAGTGAACTCTTTGTCTTCCTTTTAAGACACATCTATTATACAGTAATATAAATTTATTTATTAGTCAAACACCATTTAAAAACTGAGCAAACTGACTGCACTTAAAACTATAACATTACATACATCAAGAAGTAATTTTAACTGTCACGACTGGCTCACAAGATGCGACAAATAAAGAGACAACACATTGGAAAGAGTTTTAAAAAAATTCATTAAAGTGAGACTAAATAAGGAAAAACAAATCAAAGACAATGGCAAAGAATTACCAAATTCCAGACTAAATAGTGCTGTCAGCCTTAGTGGAAATTACTCCATGTGCTCTACCTGCAAAACAAACAACAGAAAAACAAAACAATGAACATATAACCCATACTAGGTTCATAACATGAAAGAAACATCCATAAAAACATTTATAGTCAAACCAAATTTGGCAAATGTAACAAACAAGCGTCTCAAAAGTGAGCACTTGACCTAAAACAATATCTAATGCATCAACAACTAAAAATCTTTCAAAGGCAATGCAGTCCAGCAAGAATTCAAGGATCTTCAAAGATAAATCAAGGTAAAAAACTGTACACTGCCTGCACTGTGCCAGCCTGAAGTGATCAATCGACAACATCCATCATTGAGTTGCTGAAATATCTTAGTGCTGCTTACGCTTCAGTGGTTAATTGAAAGATTAGATTGATTCACTCTTATTATTTTTTTGCGTTCATATCTCTGTACCGTCAGCATAATATCCTTAAAGACTCATATTAATGAGCACTCAAGACAGTGAGAATTTCCATTAATCTTCAGGCTCATTTGTTGTGGAGAGTGCAGACTGAACTACCCCTTTTGCTTCACCAACTGAATATGCACTAATTAATTTATTCACATGCTGGAAGAATTCAGTCACAAAAGAACACACCCTATGAATGGGCTTTGATAGACAAAAATATTGTTGGACAAGCCAAATTAACTTACACCCATCAAACTTGAATTTGTCATTGAATGGAAATAGATTTGCAAGTGTTCAAGTGCGTTTGTGCTCAAATATGTTTTGTTTGACAGACAAATTGCTCCACAGCTCCATCAGTCTGAATTCAGTCTGTCATTTATGCACTTTATGGATAATCCCAATGATCTCCCTCATGAGCCTCACTTGAAGGCCTGTCTTTAGCCTAAGAAACTTTTAAAATATGTAGGACAACACAAGGACAAAATAAGATTTCCCTGAACCACCAGATTGTACTGTAAAATAAAAGAAATTTATTTTCAAATGAAAGATTTATACCAAAAACAAAATTATGCTAATATTTATGATTTTAAAATATTCTCTGTTTTAAAACATTTAGAGAGTTTATGACTAGAGGTTATGACTTTATTTAGGCACAAAACCACAAGGAGACTGAACATTTATCAACAACATATTCTATAAAAGATTCTCAAATGTATTCATTTGGAAAGATGATTATTGCATGTGGTGACCCAAACCTACACCATTTGCATTTTAGTTTTTAATTAGTGTTGAGAAGCATTTAATGACCAGCAAGAAACACTGACAATATTGCATCATGAGCTGCTCATGTGCAACTCTTAAGAGTACAGTATGTCATTAGGTGTATAGCTTTCGTGTTCAGTTTTTTCCAAACGTACGGTCGGCTCATTCTGAAAACCTAGCCCTATATACAATTCTGGAGATCGCAAATTAAGTAGCCAAAGGAAATGTATTGGCTGCATTTTGTCTTCAAAACGAAAGCTACGGGGTGGTATGACACCATTCCTTTTTGCGCTTACCAGCTGATCGCTTACCTCCATATGGACGGCTTTTCCGCTGTTACCAATTTGTCCAGTGGCTCATTGCTGACATCAGAGGATTTGAGAAGCAGAGCGCAGTTGACCGTAATGACGGGGTTGGGGTCCAATGAAGAACGGCTCCAGAAACCAGGTAAGACAAAAACAAAAGCCAAAAAATAAAACAAGCAAATAAATAACAGGGTCAGAATGTGGTAAAATCTGAAAACGTGGTAAAAATCTAGCTGGGCGAGGTACTTGTGGTATGTTAGAGGTGTACTTTGAAGTTATGGAGACCCGCATGTCAAAACTATGTTATCAGCTAGATGGTGTTTTATATCAGTTATTAACATCTACACCTAAACCCAACCATCACAGTTACTAAGGTCTATACCTACCACAACCCTAAACCCAACCATCACAGTTACTAAGGTCTATACCTACCACAACCCTAAACCCAACCATCACAGTTGCTAAGGTCTATACCTACTACAACCCTAAACCCAACCATCACAGTTACTAAGGTCTATACCTACCACAACCCTAAACCCAACCATCACAGTTATTGTCTATACCTACCACAACCCTAAACCCAACCATCACAGTTATTGTCTATACCTACCACAACCCTAAACCCAACCATCACAGTTAACGTCTATACCTACCACAACCCTAAACCCAACCATC
>CAIGQQ010028363.1:30484-44983 GCA_903798035.1 Danio albolineatus | reverse complement strand
ATACCTACCACAACCCTAAACCCAACCATCACAGTTAACGTCTATACCTACCTCAACCCTAAAACCAACCATTACAGTTATTAACATCTATAACTACCCCAACCCTAAACCCAACCATCACAGTTAACGTCTATACTGTACCCACTACAACCCTAAACCCAACCATCACAGTTATTAACATCTATACCTACCACAACCCTAAACACAACCATCGTTATTAACGCCTATACCTTCCCCAAACCTAAACCTAACCATCATAGTTATTAATGTCTACACCTACCCCAACCCTTAACCCAACCAACACAGTTACTAATGTCTACACCTTCCCCAACCCTAAACCCAACCAGCATAGTTATTAACGTAAAGCCCAGAGTTGCGGAGGCTTTCATACTTGATATGCTTGCCATTGTACTGTTAATTGCAACCACAGGCGGTGACGCCAAGCAGGCTAACTGTCATGACAATATGCATGAAGAAGTCAGTGGGTTGCTGGTGGAGTTGCTAAATGAATGAATGTAATAATATATCAAATTAATAGGTTGTGGATAGATTTGGAAAAAAACTTTTTGCTGAAAATATTCTTTGGTAAGTATTTCTGCCATCTTGCATGGCAGACATCTCGCATGGTTCAATGGGATCTTGATAAACGCAAGTTATGCCTCTCTAACTTACTAAAAGTTATGCCCGTTCATGTTACACCCCCGTCTTGCATTCCACAGACAGATACACTTGTAAATTTGAGATCTGAAAAAGCTTACACAGCAACGGATTATCGAAAACAAACAAAAAAACAACAACAAAAAACGAACAAACAAACAAAACAAAAAAACAGCACTTGGGACATGTTTGGTGCTCTTCAGAAATGTATTTAGGGGTTCATAATCAAAATGAGCCTGGGTTGTTTTTTGCTCATAATGGAAAGGGTGTTCCTTTAAAAGCCAGTTTTAGGAAAACAATCACTGTCCATTGATTCACAGCCCAAAACCTATTCCTACAATTTTCTATAATACAGCAGTGTTACAACTATTAATAACAACTTGTTCATAGTTTATACTGTACATAGAAATTAATACTAAAATATTTTATTAGACCTAGGAAAAGCACCATAATTCATCAGTCAAGAATTTAATCTATACTTAACAAAACCAAACAGTCAGAGCTGAAATATAAAATTTGTTCTGCCGTGTCAAAAATGTCAAGCATTTGACCCAAATCAAACAAGCTTTATAGTTTAAGTTGTGAATATTTAAGGCTGCAAGACTTTTAAGATTTATGCTGTTATGAATACATTTCTAGGAATTTTCTTGTGTCAAAAGACTGGGTTGCCCACACAGGTCAAAGTGCCTTCAGGGCAGAGCATATCACGTTCCGCTCAATGTTTGTTTTAACATTTCTTTTTCAGTTCTTTATGGATCTGGAACTGTCATTATACAGTAAAAATTTGGCAATGATGAGGTAAATGCAGAAAGAGAACACAATATGGAGTGCATTAGCACTGCTGGAGAGCTATATACTTTCATTCAGCATATTCTGAGAATCAAACAGAACTTTCAAAAGCCCCGAAGGACCTTCCTGAAGAGCACACAGGTCAGTGCTTATTGTTCAGTCTGCAATTGCCTGTACAGTAGCCTATTATGTTGTTTGCCAATTATTTTCATCTTTTTTAGGCACTGACATCTTTCAGAAGTTGTGCTTAGTGCAGCCAAATAAAACCATATTTGCAAAGGTAAGGCTGAGAAGAACACTAATTTGTTGGGATGATAACAGCTTTGAGTCATCTGGCGGTCTCTCTCCCTACAAAAAACCCCATAAACAGGGTGCCTTTGGCAAACAGACCGTCTGGTCAGACATTTCAAAATGTTAAAGGGGGAAATGTGAACTGTGAACATTAGTAGGTTCTCCAAAATTCTTAAAACGTGCAATTTTACCTGCCTTGCAAAAAAGGTCATAATCAAGTGCACAAAATTGAAGTTTCAGGGGATATTTAAGAGCTGCTGAAACTTTACTAGAGTACTTGAAATCAAGAAATTGCCCCGCACTTGCTTAGTAATGCTAACCTTTTATTCACACATTATAAAACAGTCAATTATTAGCACAATAATACAGTAGAGTACACAGGATATGTGCAAAAAATATTACACAATAATAAAAGTAATTTTATGCACTTGTTGCATGACTTCACCAATATATTAGGCAGAAAATGTAACAGAAATGTCGTGAAAACATACCTGAAAATGACAAAAGAAACAATGTTTACTCCTGATTTTTAAGTCATCTTCATTTTATGGCATTTTTACAGTTTAGATTGTGTCAGAGATGAAGAAAAGATAATAAAAAGGCATCACTGTATTTTAGACCGTAGAACAGTCTAGCATTGAACAGGCATTAGAGCGCAGGTCCTCATATGTAAGTTTGTGTTGGATTGTGTTTGAACATCAGCATTAGCTGTGCCTTATGTGACAAATCATTCTGAAAACAACAGTATCCACTCTTAGACATGTGAAATCTTATTCTTGAACGTATGGCGCATGTTTGTTGTTGTGTTTATGTTTTAAAAAACATAAGAGGACTTCATCTTTAGAAGACTTATAATTTTTCTGTCTCCGGAGTGTGTTTGCTGATTGCCTCCAGTCAACAAGAGATCAGTCGGTATGATCTGTAATACAGGCTAATAATTATCTCAGTGTGACACTAAAATAACAAGCAATGCCCAGCTCTCCTTTATGACATGACCCGTTCTATAGCACCAAGAAAGGAAACCTTCACACATCCTGTCAGAGATGTTAATGTCTGAATTAAGGGACATTGAACTACTGTTCAAATTACAAGGTTTTACACTGTTTAAAATACACTGATCAAGGATCAAAAATATCGATAACACCTAATTCACTAGGGCGACACAGTGGTGCAGTAGGTAGTGCTGTCACCTCACAGCAAGAAGGTCGCTGGTTTGAGCCTCGGCTGGGTCAGTCGGCATTTCTGTGTGGAGTTTGCATGTTTCCTCCTGGGTGCTTCGGTTTTCCCCACAAGTCCAAAGACATGCGGTACAGGTGAATCGGGTGAGCTAAGTTGTCCATTGTGTATGAGTGTGAATGAGTGTGTATGGATGTTTCACAGAGATGGGTTGCAGCTGGAAGGGCATCCGCTGCAAAAAAACAAATGCTGAATAGGTTGGCGGTTCATTCTGCTGTGGCGGCCCCAGATTAATAAAGGGACTAAGCCGAAAAGAAAATGAATGAATGAATGAATGAATGAATGAATGAATGAATGAATGAATGATCTCATTCATTAATATAAGCCTCATTAAATGAAGAAGGGAATGGATATTCTAGGTCAATGACAGCTTTTTTTTTAGATCCACTTAGGAAAACCATCAAGCTCTGAATAGTAAGTAAAGGCCAATGGGTATTACAGGATGCTCACCATGCAAAATCAACATTTGGAAGCTGTTTGAACAGAAATATGTGTAGGAATAGTGTGTACTACACCACCATATCAGAGTGGTGATCCAGAACCCAGCACGTCTAAAGCCACTCTACTTAAACAGTGTCTGTGTTGCTGAAACTGGTTTCCTTCTGAAGTGGACATGCCTGAATAGTACTTTGAATAGGCAGGGAGATCCAGCTCATTTGTGTTAAAACTATGACATTAGGACAGTTACAGCACAACAACTGAACATTGATACAATTTTAGTGGTACAGGTGGTGACAAGTGAGGGCATGTGGAAACGTATGTATAGATCAAGATATTAAGTGAAAGTTGACCCTTTAAAAAGTATATTGGAAAAGTAATCCTAGGGCAAAAGGAAGCTGCAGAGACCTCATGCAATTAAAAAAAGAAGATAACAAGAAAATCTTCAGACGAGTTCTCTAGCTGGTGAACCTAAGTTAGAAAACTCTTCTGAAGAACAGAATGGCAACATCACACATCTCAAGGTGGAGGGTGACAATCTATCCCATCATCTCTCTTTGACAAAGGAAAGCGCAACACTGATTGGGAAACTCCCTGTTGATTCTAGCTCTACACTGAGCAAGTAATGCTCTGCAGAAATGGCTGGCTGCTGCTCTGGGTGTGTGTTCAACTATGTGTGGACACTTGGATGGGTCATCATATTTAACCCCATTGTGACATTCCCTTCCACTCTGGATGGGGAAAGAGCAGCACAGCTTGAGCTAGAAGATAATAGCCTACCTGTCATAGCTGCAATAGACATCTGATCCTCACCAAGTGCCTCAAATAAGATGCTCAGGGTGCTGACATAATCTGACAGCTCGATGGGGTGCACCACTGAAGTGGAGTGAGGTGTCTGGCCTGTGGACCATTGCCCAGCAGAAAAGTTCAAACTGTGATCCTCAGATCTCCCTACGTGTTAACTGATGTGGCTCTGAGAAAAAGGCGCACAGACTTTTACAGACTCTACAAGCTAAGGATAGTTGGACAGAAAGCATCCACAAACATCTCAGCATTCTCTAACCCCAGACATGTGAGGCAGCGATCATGGCTATCATACGATAACAGGAAACTACTGCACCCATGAAACATATAGGAAAACATGAGATCAAAAGATGCTAACCACACATGTTATTAATGTTGCTGTAGAGTAAAGCAGCGCAGTAATGCCCATGAATTCACAGCAGAGAATTCTCAGAAGCAATTTTTCTGTTTCATATGACTCTTCAAAGCACAGCACTGTCTGATCTAAATAAGTGAAAACATGCTGCCACCATATATAAAATGGGGTACAGTGTTAGGAAAAAGTCATATTACTTTTTAAAGAGGGTAATTTGAGTGTTGTGTTATTTTTACTCATTTTTGAAAGAATAAGAAAACTGTAATATATTACTCTGCTTACCCAGCACTGAAGGAGTGGTCTGGTATGCAGATTCCACTCACCAAAATCCATTGGCTGTTTTCTTACTGTTCAGAACTGACTGGTCTCCTAAGCAGATCCATTAACGTCATCACTGACAGAACATTGCAGTGGATAACAGAAAGGAACCTTGAGCACATGTAAAACAACGACAAAATTATTGTTAAAAAGTATTATTAATTATAATGTAATTTTCCATGAATTCAAGTGTTTACAAATACAGATAAAAGATGCAGAAATACACTACCTGATAAAGGTCTTGTCGTCAATCCCAGTTGTAAAAGCAACAAATAATAACTTGATTTTTAGTTGAAAAGTGGCAGAAGGTAGTATTTTTTGATGAATCATGTTAAACTGCATCCCAGTCATCACAAATACTGCAGAAGACCTATTGGATCCCACATGGATGCAAAATTCTCACAGAAATCAGTCAAGTTTGGTAAAGGAAAAATCATGGTTTGGGTTTACATTCAGTACGGGGGCATGCGAGAGATCTTCAGAGTGGATGGCAACATCAACAGCCTGAGGTATCAAGAAATTTGTGCTGTCCATTACATTTTAAACCTCAGGAGAGGGCAAATTCTTTAGCAGGATAGCGCTCCTTCTCATTCTTTAACCTCCACATCAAACTTCCTAAAAACAAAAAAGGTCAAGGTGCTTCAGGATTGGCCTGCCCAGTCACCAGACATGAACATTATGAGCAAATCTGGGGTAAGATGAAGGAGGCATTGAAGATGAATCCAAAGAATCTTGATGAACTCTGGAAACCCTGCAAGAACACTTTTTTTCATCAATTCCAGTTGACTTTGTTAATATGTTACTTGAGTCATTGCAGAGATGTATGGATGCAGTCGGTTAAGCTCATGGGAGCCATACATTCATTCATTCATTTTCTTTTCGGCTTAGTCCCTTTATTAATCCGGGGTCGCCACAGCGGAATGAACCGCCAACTTATCCGGCATTTGTTTTACGCAGCGGATGCCCTTCCAGCCACAACCCATCTCTGGGAAACACATCCATACATTCTCATTCACACACATACACTACGGACAATTTAGCTTACCCAATTCACCTGTACCGCATGTCTTTGGACTGTGGGGGAAACCGGAGCACCCGGAGGAAACCCACGCAACCACGGGGAGAACATGCAAACTCCACACAGAAATGCCAACTGGCCCAACCGGGACCTGCCCCAACCGGGGATCGAACCAGCGACCTTCTTGCTGTGAGGCGAACGTGCTACTCACGCGCCACCGTGGCGCCCCGGGAGTCATAAAAAATATTATTATTTTTTTCACTGCACAATGACTTTTATATTCTATATACTGTACATTATTTCTGTTAAGTGACAAGACTTTTGTCTAAGCAAAGTCAGACCTTACTGTCCTATTTAATTATGAAAAAATCAAGGCATGATTATATTCTATTTTGGTAAAAAAAAAATCGTAATCTAGAGGCCTTTGCCTTTCATATAAGCCACTTCTGATACAAAATGATCAACTCGAAGTCAAGTTGTTATTTCTTGTTCCTAAAACTTGGATAGGCAACAAGACAGGTTGTCAGGTAGTGTATAATACAACTCAACAATCAATAGTGGAGGAAGGAAACACTGAGAATGAGTCTTGTAAAGCTCAGAGTCTAAATTTGCCTATTCACAAATGTACCCTGAGCAAAAAAAATGTGTGTAAATACAGAATAGATGAGTTTTTAGTCACCCGTATGAGTAGTAGCTCTACAGGTTTATTATAGGTTTGAGGTACTTCACAAGCTGCTGAAGTCATGTCATTTTCACAAATGCTCAGCCTTTTCCTGAACTATCATGGATTTTCTGACAAATAGGTTGATGTGTAGCAATTAGAGTGATGTACGCTACTATATTCCACTGATGGATGATGTAACCTGTCAGGAAAAGTGAGCAATGAGCATTCAGTGAGAGACCACTTGCCCTGTGGAAGCAATCTGAAAAATATAGGAGATGGAGGTTCGTGGCTATTTTTATCATTCTTTATCGAATGTCTCTGGTAGAATAAACATAGCTCAAACATGTGCAAACATAAACTTTATGCAGGTCAAATTTAGAATATATCAGAAAATTCTAATTAGCATACAATTAAGAGTTTGGCTTGCCACTAACATGAATCAAACATAGAAATCAAAAGGGTCTAAATATATATGAGAAATATGTCCATGACCAGATGACTATGCAGATTTCATTGGCCATGGTAAGTAGTTACTGGGCCTGCAATTTACATATTTGATCTCATCAATTGAATTGATTCTATCACTGTCTCTCCATTCCACCTATAGCTGGTGTGTGGTGAGCGCACTGGCACCGTTGTCATGTGGCTGCCATCGCTTCACACTGGTGGTGGTGTGGAGAGACCCCCCCTTGTGATTGTGAAAGTGCTACGGGTGTATGGCCATACACGAAAAATGCGATATATATATATATATATATATATGGGGCGCCACGGTGGCGTAGTGAGTAGCACGTTCGCCTCACAGCAAGAAGGTCGCTGGTTTGAGCCTCGGCTGGGTCAGTTGGCATTTCTGTGTGGAGTTTGCATGTTCTCCCCGTGGTTGCGTGGGTTTCCTCTGGGTGCTCTGGTTTTCCCCACAAGTCCAAAGACGTGGTATAGGTAAGTTGGGTAGGCTAAATTGTCCGTAGTGTATGAGCGTGTATGGATGTTTCCCAGAGATGGGTTGCGGCTGGAAGGGCATCCGCTGTGTAAACGAATGCTAGATAAGTTGGCGGTTTGGTTCATTCCACTGTGGCGACCCCAGATTAATAAAGGGACCAAGCCGAAAAGAAAATGAATGAATGAATGAATGAATGAATGAATATATATATTTTATTTTTATTTTATTAAAAAAAAATGAAATGTATGAAATCTTGCACTTAGAAAAAGACACATTTTCTCTTCTTTTTTTTTTGGTCAAAGATATTGTATTTTTGAGGAAACCTATATCTTCATTCAAGTGGTGATAAAACATGAGCACATGATGACAGAACAAAATTATTAGAATAAAATTAATATTCCAGTGACTGGCAACTTTAAAATAATTATAATAATAATCCTGCGATGGTCCTGAATAATCCTAATGGTCCTGCAAGACACGACATTTCGTTCCTCTTTATGTCCACAAATGTAGTGGAATGACAATAAAGATGGACTCAACTCGTGTCGATAATGGTGTTGGGGAAACAAGCCTTGTATTTCAGAAGCTGCTCCTTTACCAGGGGTACTCTTCAATTTCATCTCGTAGAACCAATAACCAATAGATTTGGCCAGTATAGATTTTGAAATAGTCTTTTACATCAGGCAAATTTGCACAATTATTTCCTGTGTCAGGGGAGCTACTTTGAGACTGTGCATTTTGAAAAATCTGTTTACTGTAAAAAGAACTTCTTGGTCAGATACATATTTATTAGTTTTTTTTTTATCTCTACTCACAGAATGCATTATCCATCCTCCACTCTTGCTTATCTGTTATCCTCCCCTTAAAAGGTTTTCTCCAGAAGAAGATATTCTTCTACATACTTAAATACGTTTTTTAAAATCAAATTTCTGACATTTCACTGAAACAATTGTGCATTCTTTAGCCAGTGTTGCACACTTCTGCATCTGTAACATGCCATTCTTTCACTTTGCATTATTTAACCCTTATACACCTTCAGTGCATTGAGCTTGCACATATTTCTCATGTTTCTAGGCTGTATCAATTGCTGAAGCCATTTCTTTCAATATTTCAATGCCTTTTCAAATGTTGAATCCATCTCTGCCAAGAGTCTACAGTACATTCAATATTGTCATCAATATGCCACATCCAAGTCTCTCTCAAAGCATTTCTGTCATTTTTTTCTCCATAATTACGATCATGAGCCAATTTTCCCAATAGCGCCACATATTCAAGCAGTTTCTCCCCTTCAATTGATCTTGAATTAAACCTCAATTGTTGCATAATTTAACTGAGCTTTGGCATGAAATCCTATTTCAGAAATTCCACTAATCACCATGTCTTTGTTTTGAGTTTCACATGCAGACTCAGTAAATTTCTCAACACATTGTATTTTTGACCAAGCTCAACAATATAGCTTTTGCTTAACATTGCTGTAATTACTTCTTACTTCTGCTATCTCATTTACCTAAAATAAATGAAAATTCCAAAGTATTCTTCCCAAGCCGAAGACTATCAAATTGTGCAACTACCCTTACTTTATATGTTTCACACAGCGGATGCCCTTCCAGCTGCAACCCAGTACTGGGAAACACCCATACACCATCACATTCACACACATACACTACGGCCGATTTTGTTTATTTAATTCACCTGTATCGTGTGTCTTTGGCATGTGGGTGAAACCGGAGCACCCGGAGGAAACCCACGTGAACATAGGGAGAACATTCAAACTCCACACAGAAATGCCAACTGACCCAGCCGGGACTCAAACCAGCGACTTTCTTGCTGTGAGACGACAATGCTAACCACTGAGCCACCGTGCCCCCTCATTTCTTTTTCAAAAATCAGTTGAGTCAAGGATTACTCTTTGGAATTCACACAGCAACAAATAGGTGGCATGAATACAAAACAGGTGGCATGAGTGTATATACTTTACAGGATTTTCTTTATTCCTTTCAAGATAATACAAACAACATAAATAACAATGTGCTTTTATCCTCTCTATACTGACTGAGTCAGTGATGTGAAGGCCAAATACTCTATAGTGACCCTTCTACAGCTGGTGACATGCAGAATTTGTCTTTTGCATGACACCCATTCAGTTGCACACACACATTGTGCACCATTTGCTGCAGCACCCGCAGGATACAATTGAAGGTTAGATGCCTTACTCAAGGGCTCCTCAGTCAATAGAGAGCACTGTACATTATTTCCCCATGACGCTGTAATTATTAAGCCACAATTGCACCCAACATACAACATAATTTTTTTAATTTCGTTGGATTATTAATATTGATTTAAGCATCTTTTCCGATGTCGGTTCGACTGACTTTTTCATTTCTTTTCAAAATATAACATGTGAGTCAGACTGCTAAATGTAGGCTGTCACAGAGATATCGATTTTTCACTTTAAAGAAATTATTGAGCCTGTGGCTATATAAAATAATGTGTGGTTGCCTTAAACTGGATCACTACTGCAAACAATACAATAATGATTTTTTTATTTCAGAGTTGTCTGGTTTGCTGCAATGGACCAGCTCGGGTAATAAAGAAAATATACAGTATACAAAAAAAACGTATATTTCAAATATGCATTCAACCACAAATCACTCGTTACAAGAGTTTATTCTTTTAAGAAAAAAATGAGGTATGCCGGAGAGCACTCCACACCTATTTCATGTATCAGCTCCCAGACTACAAATTCCACAATGCATTGCACTAATCACCACATCCAGCTGATACTATGTGTTAAGTTTTGTTGTTGCTGCTCCAATTCAAAGAGTTATATTGTCTTTGCCTTCTCTGTATTTTCAATGGACTGTTTATCTCGTTTTTGATTGTTTGCCACCTGTCCTGACCTCTTATACCTGTTATTCAAGAGTTAACACTTAGCTGATGATTGATTATAAAGTGTATTTGGCATGCTGTCCCGGGAGAGAACCCTGAGTTTAGAATATCCTTGAGCCCGGGGCTCCCTCCCGTTTAAAGGGCGAGAGGAGAGTTTGAGCTCAGGTAAGTCTCGAGAACTCCCCCCGCTTGTGAATGTGCTGAGAAATATCTTACTAGAGTTGCTTTAAGATGCTATTAAAAGTAGTCAATTTACTTATGTAGTATGTTTTTTGGACGGTGGGAGGAAACCGGAGAACCCGGGGAAAACCCATGCAAACACGGGGAGAACATGCAAACTCCACACAGAAACGCCAACTGGCTCGGGGAGAGGCCGAACCAGCTGTGTTCTTGCTGTGAGGCAACAGTGCTAACCACTGGGCCACCGTGCCGCCCTATAGGAGAAGGGGAGGGGTTGGGGTGGATGGGGGGGATTCTTCAAGACGAAGATGACCGGAGTAGAAAGCTCTGGTTAATTTATAGTGTATCAGGATTCGTCTGATTGGTGCAGTATGCAGAGCTGGTCGATTGCGGAAACGGGTCGATTGCATCCTTCGCCAGGAGGACAGCAATCTCCTCTCGCAAGACCGTTTAGCGAATTAAATCGCATAGCCGAGCCTGATCGTGCAAACGAGCCACTGCGAAGGGCCAGCCCGCGCTAACCAGGCAGGCAGAGCCCCCGCAAGTGGCTACATCCGCACGATCGTTGGCGTACCAGCGGTGGGGCAGCACGGAGAGGGCGGTCTCCACCGGGGAGCGCAGGGGTCCTACGGGAGAGCAGGAGGCGAGAGATTCACTCTCATCCCGCACCCAGACTCCGGAGGAGGGGCCGGGAGCGCGAGAGAACGGAGACCGCTCTCTCGCACTTCGCGAGCCACTGGCGAGGTGCACCGATCCTGCGAGCTGGAAGGCATAGCGTCCCAGACCGGCAGTGTTCGGGCTGTCACATCCGGGGAAGGGAAAAAGATGCTCTCTCCGAGTAATTTGATGGCGTTTTTTTTTATTTTTTTTACGCCGTTTAAATAAAGAGCCCCGTCCTCCACGGGGGAAAGAGCAAATTCCCTCTTCTCCAGATGGCCTATCTCAGGGACGCTTCGCGGTCCATTTACTGAACTTTGCGGCGCCCTGTGACGGGGGCGCGGTTTGCCCACGAGATGCTCGGCGCAACCACCCGGCCAGAGGCGCAGGCGGGAGCGGCGGAGCAAAAGGCGAGCGCGCTTGGCGAAAAAGCAGTGGATTTGGATGGCTCGGCGGAGGGGGAGCGGTCTTACGACCCCGCCGACAGATAACTTCACCCATCTCGTCCAACTGCTCCGTCACCGGCGTGAATTCCTGGGCGAATTCACTGACGGTGTTGCCGTACAGGCCAGCCTGGGATATGGGCGTGTTAAGAAAGCGAACCTTGTCAACATCGCGCATAATTACCAGGTTTAGCCAGAGGAGGCATTCCTGGACCACTAATGTGGCCATCGTCCTTCCCAGGGCACACGCAGCCGACTTCGTATTTAAACGCAGAGCATAGTCGGTTGCGGTGCGGAGCTCCTGCTCAGTCCCGGGTCGGAACCATCCTTGTGCAGCTGGGCCAGCGCCTGTGCTTGGTAGCGCTGGTCGGTGGCCATAGCATGCATATTGAGGGTGAAGGCGCACGCAGTGCGTGAGCCCACTGTGCACTTCCAGGAAGAAAGGGATGGGGAGCTTAGAAGGCTTTCCCTTCTTATATCCTCCACATAACACCTTTCTAGTCGGTCCGGCCGCAGGGCTGGGGGATAAACCATCTCCAGACCCACGGCCGAAGCAGCCTGGGAAAGCACGGCTACAAAGTCTGCTTCTGGATTCGACACGGCGCTCATTACCCCGGAGGGAGAGAGCGGGTCCAAATCCTCATCAGACATTGACAGCCCACCCTTCAAGGATGGTGAGGATGAAAGCGCATGCAGATCGGGCAGAAAAAGGTGCCCTCCAAGACTGCATGAGCTTACTGTGCCGTTCCAGGAAGAAGGGGACGGAAGGCTTAGAACATCCTTCACATAACACCCATCTAATCGGTCCGGCCGCGGTGCTGGGGGATAAACCATCACCAGACGCATGGCCGAAGCAGCCCAGGAAAGCACGACCATCACGTCTGCTTTAGATCCGACGCCGCGCTCACCCCCCAAAGGGAATAAGCGGGTTCGAATCCTCATCAGACAATGACAGCCCATCCTCCGATGCAGCGACGGACATCTGATCCTCGGTGTCATCACGTGAGAGAGCGACCATCCGAGGACGGAGCGCTTCTCTCACCTGAAGCTTGGATGGAGCGCGTGGAGGAGCGGGAGGTCCGCAAGCCCGAGAGCGGCGGATTTACTCCCACTGTAACCCTCAGATCTGCCCGAGTGTCAACCGCAGTGCGGGGGACAACTGGGGTGGGTCGCCCTTTTGCAAGAGCGAGCCGCGATCTTGACTGCGCAACAGACATGCCACCGCAGTGATGGCATGCACTGTCCGCGAGCACCGCATTAACATGCTGGACCCCCAGCCTGAAGCGCAGTGCTCGTGCCCATCATCCGAGGTCAGGAAACCACCTGGGCTTGCTGATGCCGCCAACTCATTGGCATTTCATTGGCCCGTTTATATACTCTTTCAGACGATTGGCTTCTGACGAAATCCCCATAGTGGAAGTTTCCACATAGCATTGAAGTTCCCCTCCCGCTGGGGAACCTTTTATAAACCTTCCTATGCAGCAGAAATCACCATACATAACATAGATTCAGTGCAGATTATATTTCTGCAGGAGGGAAACGAAGCCATTGAGGACTTTATTTCACTTGCAAATCTAACTCGTATAGACAAAGTATGTCTTGATAATGTTTCATGGTGATTTATCAGAACCAGTCAAGCATGTTCAAGCGTGCCGTTACACGAATCTCACTGAACATTAGAGGATTATATTAAACTGTGGGATTCCACATTTAGTTAAAGTGTCATGGAGGAGGACCATTAATATGCATTATACAGCAAAACCCACCAACTTTTAAGGCTTGTCAGTTGACATCACAGTTTTGACGCTCCCAGATGGGAGCTGTCTGTAGCTCCCAGATGGTACTCTGTTGACCCGGCTGCTCCAGCACTCACTCCCACTGGTGTGCCAATGCACACACCTTTTGTGGCTCTTCTATTGGATCTAGCAGCTCCAGCATGTATACGCTGCAATGATCGCCCAGCCTGCAGCTTCTCATGCAAATCCTGTGACTGCAATGATTGTGATTTGTGTGGTCCTTATGTCCACCGTGTTTATGGCTCCTGATCCAAGCATGGTCACCACCAATAAGCCAGTTCATAACATTGCCACAGCCATTCAACAGTCTGATCATAAGAAAACTTCTGAACTGCAAGAATGGCCACCAATGCCACCGCAACTGCAGGAATGGTCATCGCTACCAGAGCTGTGAGAGCTTTCTCTGCTGCCAGAGATGCCAGTGCTACCTTTTGAGATTCAAGAATGCTTGCTACCACAGAAGCTGCTGCCAGAGTCGACTGACCTACCACAGTCGCCTAAGATGTCTTACCCACCATGACTCCTGATCCAAGCCCGCCTCTTCCCCATGCTCCAGCATGTCCCCCTTCCGCTACAAGGACCTGGCCCTCCCTCCTGGACACGTTCATTGTTAGAACATCTGGAAGCTGCTCCTAGAGGGGGGCTATGTTGAGATTGCCAGCAGGAGTGCCCTTGTGGCAGAGTCCTCCATGGTGGAGAGCACTTCTCCAATTACCTGTGAATATATACAAGATATAACATATTTATAAATTATTTTTTTATTTGTGGGTTTCAAATCTGAACATGTAAAAATAATATAGAATGGTTTTTTGAAGAGTTATGATTAGGGGTAGGGTTAGTGAAAGAAAATCATTTTAGCTCTGTATAAAAACAATGAAAGTCCAAGAAAAACCCTCACAAATACAGCTGCTCAAACATACATACATACAAATATCATGCGAGAGAGAGAGAGAGAGAGAGAGAGAGAGAGAGAGAGAGAGAGAGAGAGAGAGAGAGAGAGAGAGAGAGAGAGATGTGGCAGTTC
>CAIGQQ010028363.1:0-15484 GCA_903798035.1 Danio albolineatus | reverse complement strand
GAGAGAGAGAGAGAGAGAGAGAGAGAGAGAGAGATGTGGCAGTTCTTAGTGAGAAAACTGTGATTATTATAATAATGCCAGGGGTTGAGACGCATTATAACTGTGGCCATCGTCCAATCCGATCCACTTGACGCCGCGCTCGACACAGCCTGACTCAAACACACCGAACTGCGTCCAAAAGTGGACCAGAACTGCGCTTTCCACGCTGCACCTGCTCTGGAGAATCCCGGCACGATGACATTCAGAAACACCACTGTGGATTTATTCTCGCAGTTTTACCTCTTGCAGAATTTTTCCACGTTTTTTAATTTCTCCCTGGACTCGATGTACGACAGAGGATCGAATTACGAGTCTGAATCCCACAGACCGACCATCAGAGCGCTGCTCATCGTCGCATATTCCATTATCATCATCATCTCGCTTTTCGGAAACGTGGTGGTTTGTCACGTTGTTATTAAAAATAAACGGATGCACTCAGTGACAAGTTTGTTCATTATGAATTTAGCTATTGCTGACATTCTCATAACTCTCCTCAACACGCCTTTCACACTGGTAAGTTTTGCACGAGTTCACTTATTCTGTATTTATTAAGAGACAACATATCGACGCTGTTGCTGGTATAATATAACTATTATAGATCTTCTCTGGTTGCATTTTATGATATCCAAATTTCCGTTTTTAATTCGACAGTCTTTTATGATAAACACACTTGCAATTGTTGTTTTAAAGGTAAATATTATTATTGTTGACGATGTCTTCTAATCAAACACCTTCAAATAATCCACATAATTTGTCATGTTTGTAACGTAACATGAACGATCAAAAAGACCCCTTGGGACCGATTTTGAAAATGAGATTAAATGGTTGGTTGTGGGTTTTTTATCTGCTTGGACATACTTTTTCACTTACTAGGTATAAAATAAAGCAGTCTTTTAATGCATTTGTCTAATTAAACTATTAGTAAATAAGAGGGGCTATCCTGCATACAATCTCTGGTGTGTGTGTTCTCTGTCTTTTATTTTGAACTATTCAGTAAAGACAACAGAGAGCAGAAGCATGATTCATCCCTCTGTGAATGTGTGTAGGGGTGTGCATGTGCACACTCTTCAATTCAATTCATGCTGGATTCACAGTCATCTGTATGCATATGTGTCCTCTTAGGTTCGGTTTGTTTACAGCACATGGGTGTTTGGGAAGGTGATGTGCCATGTGAGCCGTTTTGCACAGTATTGTTCCGTCCATGTCTCTGTTCTCACACTGGTTGCCATTGCCATTGACAGACACCAGGTAAGTGTTCTCAGACCTTTGTAGTTTTTTATCAATGAAACCTTTAGGCTGAGTAAAATTTCACAGGGTAATTTTAAACACCTGCCAAAATGTAATGTTTTACTGTTTCACATTTACATTCTTCATAATTTACCCTAACGAATACCAATTATGAATTCATAATATGATGTTCCTGTTAACTCATAAACCATGAGTTATCTCTGTATTTGCAGTGTCAGTGTGATTAATTGGATAAACACTGGACCAAATTGCATATCAGTTAGTTGCATAGAAACTGCAAACCATACTATGTTACTCCTGATTAGACTAATTCTAAAGGGAAACTATTGAATCTCTTCTTCACTCTATTTCACTATTCAAGATTTTCCTCTCACGTGCTGAAATGCCTGTTTAAACAATGCATGCAATACTTGATAGATTACCTAGAAATGACCAATTACTGATCACAAATTACAGCACGAAAACAAAATCTAAACAATGTAATCTAACTACATTTGATTTCTTTTAGATTATTAAAATTAAACTGAAATTATATTCAATTATTGTCATGTGCTTTAAATAAGAAAATTGGTCAGTAATACAAGGTGAAAATAACATAGTGTAAAAACATAACACCTAAAATAATGATATTTAGTTTGATTTGTCATGTGACCTTAACTGATGAAAAATTAATGACATATTAACAAACACAACCTAATTGGAGTCTCCTAAGTAATTTAGATAATTTGCAATAATAGATAATTTGTCTAATTTTAGAAACTATAATTAGCAAATACCACTAGATATGACAAAGACATGAGTATAATTACAAAATGCAATCCTGTAATCAATAAAAAAGTAAGCTTGGTGGCGTAGTGGGTAGCACGTTCGCCTCACAGCAAGAAGGTCGCTGGTTCGAGCCCCGGCTGGGTCAGTTGGCATTTCTGTGTGGAGTTTGCATGTTCTCCCCGTGGTTGCGTGGGTTTCCTCCGGGTGCTCCGGTTTCCCCCACAAGTCCAAAGACATGTGGTATAGGTGAATTGGGTTGGCTAAATTGTCAGTAGTGTATGAGTGTGTATGTGTGTGTATGGATAATTGAATAATTTCAAGTAGGTGACACGGTGGCTCAGTGGTAAGCAGTGTTGCCTCACACCAAGAAGGTTGCTGGTTCTAATCCCAGCTGGGCCAGTTGGCATTTCTATGTGCCATGTCTTCCCCATGTTCGCGTGGGTTTCTTCTGGGTGCTCTGGTGTACCCCAAAGATGAAAGACATGCGGTACAGGCGAAATAAACAATCTCAATTGGCTGTAGTGTATGTGTGTGAACGTGAGAGTGTATGGGTGTTTCCCAGTACTGGGTTGCAGCTGGAAGGGTATCCGCTGTATAAAACATATGTTGTATAAATTGGAGGTTCATTCCGCTGTGGTGACCCCTGATGAATAAAGGGATTAAACCGAATAAAAATGGATGAATAACTTAAAGTATTTAATTTTTAGAATCTGCTTGCATTCAAATTACAACAGTTGCTACCCAGCACTCAGCACATGAATATGAGGCATGTGACTGGCTGATGGTTGCTAAGCCCTAAGCATTAACATTCTAACACTGCATCGTTTCACGCTACACACGTTTGACACCACAATGCAGGGTTAACACTGCAACAGCTTTGGAGTGGAGTTTTATAACAGTGGAGTGGAGATTATAGCTGATAAAAAGTGTTAAGTTTCTTTGCTCAGGGATAAAAGCAGGGCAACGTTTGAAAAGCCCTAACGGTGTACAAACCAATGCGCGTTCATGACCAGTGCTTTGTTGCTGTCCATCAGGTAGTGATGCATCCAATGAAGCAGAGGATGTCTCGGCTTCAGGGCATTGCCTGGATCGGCGTCATCTGGGTCATGGGCTCCTGCTTCTCTCTACCTCATGCTATCTACCAGAAACTGCTGCGCTTTGAATTTGGGTATGCACTCTCTTTTCTTCTCATTAACAATGAAAATCAAGTAAAAGGACATTTTTACTGCAGTGCACAAGAAACCACAGACAAATTCTGAAATACTAAAAAAGCAGCGCTCAGGTCAAGATGCCTTCTAATCACTGGAAGTGTCTGCATTCATACCTGAATGGAGAGAGATAAGGGCCCCCGGGAGATAAGTTTTATGCCTAGTGAAGCTTTCTGTTATATTGAACCCATGATTGTGCTCTCAAAAATGTTTTTTTTTCTCCAAAAAATAGAATGATTTTAAAGTTCACCCAAAAATGGAAATTCATCATCATTAATTCGTTTTCATGTCATTTCAAAACCATTTGACTTTGGTTTAACTTAAAAGGGGTGGCATAGAGTGTTTTTTTTTAACTTGGTTATGTTTATGGGGTGTGCTCATGATTCATTTGTAAATATCTTACCTTAAAATCCTACCTTAAAACCTTACCTTTCATATTTCCTGGTTCCTCTAAAGGCCTAAGCACGCTCTGATTGGTCAGCAAACTTAATGTGTTGGGATTTGCGGATCTGCTCCACATCACCAGGAAACGTTATCAGTCTGAACCTGAATCAAACACAGAAAATGGAGAACTGAAGCTGAACCCATGCAAACACGACTCGTGCAAGATGTTTACCTTATCTTTTGCGAACTCAAGTTCATTATTTCAAATGTAGAATGCACGGAAAATGGCCACATAGAGAGAGATTGTACAAACTGGTGAAGATTGTGGGTGTTTACAAGGATTTGACAGATAAATATGAAATTGTTTGTAGCTTAATTGTTATCGGTGCCAAACACTGTCTCCCCTTGTTTACGTTCTTGCTACAACATGCTGTTAACACTAGACACTATGCATGTAGGGTATCAATTTTGACAAATAAAAATACTTACAAGTTATGACTCACAATCCACAGCTTCTTCTTTGCTGTATCTGTTTTTATAACTCTCTGGAACATAATTAAAAACAAAAAGGAAAGACTTCTTTCTTTGTGTCATGTCCTTTGGAAGCCCAAATACAGAAAACAGAACAAGCTCTGTGAAAATAGTAGCATTAGATGGTATTTACATTTCTCTGCTACTACTGTTACAATCCTTCTGTGACCAAGTCTCTTTCCTGTGCGTTTCCTAGGTTGTAAACTGAGGGGTTTATGACATTATTAACCCGGATGTATTTTTTTCTAGTTCTCCAAACTTCATTCACTGTACGCTTTGCTAAGCTTTGCCAAAGTCTCCCTTTGCATTGAACTTTGAGCGTCCTACATTTAAACATGTTCTTTATGTTCACACAGCTACATTACACAAAATCTAAAGTTTAGATTTTGACCACCCCTTTAAAATGTAAATATTACAGTACTGTCTATCCGTTGGAAGCCTAAGTTTACAAAACTGATATCCTAAAATGCTGTAAATTGAAAAAATGGAAACTTGCTCCAAGTTTGTATGATAATGGATGGCTACAGTACATTAACATTTGTTGGTCTTGGTCTTCAACAATCATCAAAGGATCATGTCACACCTCAACAGCACCTCGCATGTTCGCCTATAGCAGTGATTCCTAATGTGGGGGTCGCTGGACAACGACAAGTGGTCGCTTAGTGATTTCCAAAACTCAATTAAATTTTATTAAACTAAAAATCCATCAATCCATTATTAAAGTAAAAATCCATCAGTCTTTCAATTTTTTTTCCTCTATTGGATTGTGACCCCTGGGGTGTTTAGATTTATCAACAAAGCAATAGTGTCAGCTGCAGCAGATTGATTTTACGGGGCTAGGTTACACCTTCTGACAACCTTTATGTCACTCTAATACATTAAAAATAAGATATTTGAGCTTAATATTAAAATAAAATTAATAAATGACTATAATAAAACTATATGGTTATTAGACTGTTGCATTTTTGTGTTGTCAATATGCTCATGTTTAAATAGGCATATAGTTGTGTGTGCAAAATCTTTGTTATTTATAACCACCTTCAAGAAAAATGAGGGTCGCGAGTCACTGACAATGTCATTTTGGGGGTCGTGGGCTGAAAAGTTTGGGAATGTCTGGCCTGTAGATCCATCATCAGGCTCTACACCCAACCTAAATTCACTTTATATTTGTGTGTTCTCCAGATAATTACATTTTGCAGATGAACGATGAATAGCGTTGCCATCTCAAAGCAGCACAAAATGACTTTCAAAGACGTTCACCTTTACTGACTTGCCTAAGTCAACCCGCACAGCTGAATATTTAGCCATTTTTAAAAAAACAGCCAGAGAAATACTTTTTTCATCAATACTTAACCTTCTAACATGAGCACTGGATGTTACATTTGTGTTTTTATGTGTATTTTACCTTATACTGCAAATGAAAAGGAAGGAAAACCTTGCTAAGTGCTTTGCATAAGACTGACTGGGACTCGTCAAAGCACTTGCATAATACTGTATATCTGTTCAGACTTGGATAAAAACAGCTTGGTTTATATTAATTTGTTTTATAACCTTTTGTATATTTCATGTTTACCTTCATAGTCAATGTAAAGGACAAAAACCTCTCGGGCTTAATTAAAAATACCTTAATATACCTTAGTTTTGAGAAATAGACAGAAAATCTTATGAAATGACATGAAGCATCACAGCTTTTTAATTTTGCATGAGCGATCCCTTTAGATTACTTCTGTTCTTATCTCTTTCAGCAATAACAGAGTGCGGATGGTTTGCTGGCCCAGTTTCCCTCATCCCTCCGATCTCTTCTGGAAGTATCTGGATCTTGCCTCGTTTGTCCTCCTCTATGTATTGCCTTTAGCGATTATCTCCATATCATATCTTGTGGTGGCCAAGAAGGTTTGGTTCCAGAATGCTGTTGGTGACGTTACACTGGCTCAATCAGCCGCTCAGCGCAGGAGGAAGAAAACCACTTTGAAGATGCTTATTGCGGTGGTGGCCGTGTTTGCCGTCTGCTGGTTTCCTCTAAACTGCTACATCGTGCTGCTGTCAAGCAAAGTGATCCAGGCTAACAATGCTGTGTATTTTACTTTCCACTGGCTGGCCATGAGCTCTACCTGCTACAACCCCTTCATATACTGCTGGCTCAATCACAGCTTTCGAGCAGAACTCAGAGCTCTGCCTGTGATCGGACGTATAGCCAAAGGCAATGCCATCCAGCAATCCTAAAGAAGCACTCAAGATTCTGATGTTCCCTTTTCTCTCTCAGAATTATATCGTTTTTATTTTGTTTGTTTGTCGTTTTTAAAGTGAAAATTCCCACATTCCCCTCATATCGCACAATACAAGTGATTTCTCATATATACCTACAGTATACATCCCTTCCACGGCTTTCATATAATCTCTGCAACAATGACACATAAATCTCCAAAAACAAATCACTGTGTTGCCATGGAGGAGTTGACTTAAATAATACACAGGGCACAGATTCTGGTTTTCTGGTTTTCAATAAAAATAAGTAGTTATCAAATAGCCTGAAAAACCTTTAAAATCTCAATAGACTTTAAACCCCAGGCATCATACACAACGAGGATCACATACCACCAGACTTTAAAGTGTTTTTTTTTTTTTTTTGCATAGCAGGCGCGCATAGAACCAAATATGTCATTGGAAATGCACAACAGATGAAAATAATGTGAGAATTAAAAACGCTGGAAATATCAAACCCTTTTTTATATTCTGACTGGATGTAATCACAGTCTTAATCCAAAAAACAGCAGTCTATGTCTATTATCCACTGGAATTTCCCCAGCATCGACCACACCACACTTTGAGGTAGACCGGGGGTTGTCCAAAATCGGTCCTGCTGAGTTTAGCTCCAGCTTGCTTCAAAACACCTGCCTGAGGTTTCTAGTATATCCAATAAGAGTTTGATTAGCTGGTTCAGGTGTGTTTGATTAGGGTTGGAGATAAACTCTCCAGGACACAGGCCCTCCAGAACCGAGTTTGGACACCCCTGAGCTAGACTTTATTGTAGGGATGTAGGGATGAAAGGGATGGTAAGACAACAGTGGGATTAAGGGGAGGGGAAGTACAGTAGGAGGATAAACAGTGAACAGGTAGGTAGGTTGATAGGGTGTCCCACGATAATGAACAGAGACTCAGAGTAGGGGGAACCGTCTCTGTAATATTTTTGTGTGATTGGTCTCCCCGATTCAACCTAGAAGTGAAGAGAGCGTTATAGGGTTGTGAATGGGAAGCGAGGAAATAAAAGGAGGGAGGGTGGGTTCAAAAGAGCAATTTAAAGTGTCTTTTTGATAGAAACACAACACAAACAAGATCACAAAGCTGCTAGCAAATACAAAAAAGGTTTATGTTGAGATTATTAGGCTAATTGATGCTACTTAACTGTAAGAGCTATAATATCATTACATTTTGTCAGCTTCTGTTGCACTGTAGAAAAAATATACTATATATCAGGGTCTTGTTTATATGTTTTGTGTGTTTTTATAACACGTCAGCCATATTTGTTTCCCTCATTTGCATTTATGAGCAATTCTCAGGCAGCACCATGATGAATAGATATATTTACCATCTACTCCTTATGTTTACAGTATTTTCAAATAGTAATGGTGGAAAATGTATGTGAAGCAAAATGAATTGCAGTTTCATGCAGTTTCATCCCCCTGAATATATTCATCTGACATTAAGTCCTGGGCATTCCAGACAGCGGCTAATGCAGTAATACTGAATTTTGAGCTGTTTAGAGATTAAATGAATTATAGACAGAGATAAGAATGCTTGTGGTGTTTAACAGCAGCCACATATGCTTTCTTCTAGACCAAACAATTGCAGAATAAATGACAAGGGTTTTTTTTCATAACACAATCTTAATAACTATAACAATTACAGTTAATTATAGTATATAATATGGCCAGGTCTCAGATCTGAGCTTTTGTTTACACCTCACTGATTCTTTCTTGTGGCATCAAGTACTGTAACTACATTGTGAATTGAGCTCACTGTGTGACCAGCTTGACCAGTATTCATTATCTCACACGGTTAATTGTTATGAATGGTTTCTGATGTCCCGAGTGAGCAAATCCAATAAATATTACATATTTAACTAACTAATAGGACCAAACTTTTAATGTACTGTAACACTGAAGTGACAGCTAAAGATGTTTTACCCTTGAGAAAGAGAAACCTGAAGATGTACCATGCAAATGATGGGCTTTATAATGTGCCGTTTATCAACATTTAGAAAATGTCTAGTTACGGTCATATCTTGGGTAAAAGGGGCTAAAGGACATGGGTTTTTGCAAAGGACATGTGGTGATAGGGCTGTAATATGTACTGACGATAAACATTAGGCAGTGAAGGATGGTAGTCAGAGGGTGGTTTTCAGATCACTGCCTTTCTAAACTGATATTTCAGCATTTTTGTCATTTTTATGACACGTTCAAAGGACCTACCTTTATCCCTCATGGAATTTTAAGCATGCAATTTTTGTGATATGTGTGTGACATCATTTTACCTCAATGTCTGTGCTTAAAAATCTCTTTCTGAAATGTTTTAGAGATCTTTTTTTTTATACCTCAATTACCTCAGCTACTGCACATATTATGTGGTACCATAGCAACAAACTGTGATTTTGAGTCCATGGGGGTTTGTGTCACTATAAAAATAAGATTATAATCAGCTATTTTCATTTTGACAAAAAGAACACGAAACTGCAATTAACTTAATCATTAGGCTGTAGAACTGGCTTTTAAAATCTATTGTATTGTTCAGAGAACAAAATGGAGTAATGTTCTTAAGTCGTTCATGTTTCACAGCTGTGAGCAACGGTGTAGCACAAATGCTAATTTCCCAATGAAAATCTAGATGATATAAAGGGCTGGCTATTGGGTAGTCACTTTAAACACTCAAAGACACGTTGAAGATGGTCACACAACCACATTTGCACATCAAAATATAGTGGAAAAAAAGATTTTAGATTTAATCATGTACATCAAATGAGCATTATGTACTGTATAGATTAAATGGGACTCTAAAGTTTTGAAAAAAAAGTCAACTATCTCAATCTTTCATCCTCTGCCATCTAAAAATACACCAAAAGCACACTTAGTTTGAAGTAGATTTGTTAAGACAGCTAAAGCTAGAGGTCTCATTGTGTCTGAGGAAAGTCTGACATTGTGTTATTTGTCTGTCTGAAGTGATCTAACACAGAGGAGACTTCTGTTGTACTGCATCATCCTTATAGGATACTGTTTCCCAGAGGGGTTTATGTTGCTTTGAACTACTGCAAAATGAGGATTTTAATCATATAATTTAAGCCTGCCTCAGAAGAATCGAATGTATTGTTGCACTTTTTTTGAGGTGTTAAATCCCTCTGTGTTGCTATTTGATCCTGTGTGATGTGCATCATGCGTGTGCACTGGAGGGCGTTTGTCTGTGTCACGCACTTGTGAGATATAAATGTCTGTTTGGATGTTTCACAGTTCTTCAACACTGAATTTCACAGCTTGATTTCCCAGTTGCACTGGGAGTAGTTTGCAGCTTTAACTGTGTTGTGATTTTTTTATTGTTGTGAAGTTGTGTTGGTTTCAATTACACAAATTGAAAAGATATGGATTATACTCATTAATGAGCTTGTGCCTGTTTCCTCTGTGCCTGTCAGTTTAATGTTATGTACTGTATATCTTTCAAAGGTTGTAAATTAAGATAAGAAATTAATTTTAACTAATTTGTTCCATGATTTTTCAAACAAACATGTTGATGTTTTTCCTGTTGGTTATCTAACAGCATTCCATATTAAGGAAGCACAACAAAAAGCTGAAGTAACATCATTTATGTGGCTTAGTAGGATTTAAAAGAGAAGTCAAAAAATACCAACAGGCCTGTATTTTCTTTGCCATTTAAATAAATGATTTAAATCTTGTATACAGTGTGTCTTGGCATTAAACATGTTACTATATCTGTTACATGACAAGCAAACATCTAAACTCTTAAAAATAAAACTTGCAATCCCACAGTACTACCATTTTTTGGTTTCAGCCAACCATTTATTTCTTGAAGTGAAGAACATTTTAATGATCTAACAAACTATTTGTGGATTGCTCTGTGGCTTGGAGGTTAGCACAGTTGCCTCACTGATTTAAAAGACCAGGTCAGGATGCTTTCTGGTGCTCAGGTTTCCCCCACAGTCCAAAGACATGTAGCATACTGTAGGTTAATTGGTTGAAGTAAAAGTGGCCATAATGTGTATGAATGGGAGAATGTGTAGGTGTTGGTTGAAGAAGGGCATACAGCAAAATCCATGTAGTAATTGATGCTTCATTCAGCTTTATCAAACCCCTGCTAAATAAAAGAATAGGCTGAAAGAAACTATGGTAAAGAACCATTTAAACGCTAAAGAACTGGAATAATAAATAAGTTCCATGAAAAAAAATCTTCATGAATTGCCAATAAAGAGCCTTTATCTGAGGAGTGTAATGCATCTCATCTCAATTTTTTAAGTACATAAGTAGAACATTTGTAAAATTGGTGTTTTTGTTTCTCAAGAGAATATATAAATCTGTCAAGCACTCCGATGTTAAAAATGGGTTATTTGGTTGCATATTTAAGTGAAATATTTTTGTCGTTGAAGCATGAAATGAAGTGCTATCAGCTTTATTGCCTATTCACGCTGTTCTTAAGGTAAAATCTCTGAACATTTTTTAACTGAATTTTGGACTGCACATTCAGTTTTAAACAGGACTGAAGAGCAGATTTTCTAACAGGAGTTAGAAGAATAAATTAAATAACTGAAGGAAATGAAGTCAACGCAGAAATACCAATCAGGCCAAACATTCATTTTTGCAGCTCGTTTGATAATCTTAATTATTCCTAATTCTCATATTTTTTACCTCAGCAAATGATTTCATGAAATAAAGGGAGAACTATTGTTCATTCATATTCCTTTGGCTTAATTTCTATTTCAGAGGTCGCCACATCGGAATAAACTGCAAGCATATTCCAGCATATGTTTTATGCAGCGGATGCCTTTCCAACTGCAACCCAGTACTGGGAAACACAGAATTAGCTTAAGTAATTCACCGATATCGCATGTGTTTGGATTGTGGGGGAAACTCCACACAACTGGTCCAGCCAGGACTTGAACCAGCAACCTTCTTGCTATGAGGCGACTGGTAACCACTGAGCCATCGTGCTACAGAGAGATTTTAATTATTATGTGTTATTTATTATAATGAGAATAAACCTAAAGTATATTTGCGAGACCGTTACTAAGCCTGTGTGGGACAATGTGACATTTTATCAACACTAATACAACCATAACATAAACTGGTAAATAATCATTCATTCATTCATTTTCTTTTCGGCTTAGTCCCTTTATTAATCCGGGGTCGCCACAGCGGAATGAACCGCCAACTTATCCAGCATTTGTTTTACGCAGCGGATGCCCTTCCAGCCGCAACCCATCTCTGGGAAACACATCCATACATTCTCATTCACACACATACACTACGGACAATTTAGCTTACCCAATTCACCTGTACCGCATGTCTTTGGACTGTGGGGGAAACCGGAGCACCCTGAGGAAACCCACGCAACCACGGGGAGAACATGCAAACTCCACACAGAAATGCCAACTGGCCCAGCCGGGGATCGAACCAGCGACCTTCTTGCTGTGAGGCGAACGTGCTAACCACTCGGCCACCGTGGCGCCCCTGTTAAATAATATTATACAAAAACATTTGTATACTGTTTTTTTTGGCTCATGAAAATACCACTCCTGAAAATCACATTACACCATACTGCAACATAGAATGTATTTCTTTTTTTATGTGTGAGGTGGGTTACTTCTGACAACTACTTCTGAAGCGATACTAAACATAGGTGAAACTATGTCACAAAAAATAACCAAGAAAAGGGTTTTATTTTAAAAAAGGATACACGTACTCTCACTGTTGTGTCCTCGTGCCTTCTAAACAACAAGTAACATCAAGGAGGGAGGAAGAGGCGAAGGCCAGGGAGGAGTCTCAGGTGGGAGGAGCTGGAGACCGCTGAGTCCTGGAGGAGACACAAGAGGGAGGATCCAGGAGGGACACTGGAGCAGGAGACAATGGACCCAAGACACAGCCAGGCGGATGGCTTAGGGTGTAGTCGAGGGAGGGAGGAGCCATGGAGGAGGGATGGCCCAAGGAGCAGACGGAGAGCCGCAGAGCAATGGTGATGTTGAGGTCCTGGAGGCCCGAGGTGGAGCGAACAGCTCACCCAAGCAAGACGACGACTAGGATTTGGAACCAAGTGACAGAGGACCAAGGCGACGCTGCAGTGTGGGTGGAGCTCCACATTGGCGTCGGCAGGGCGACGGCTGAACAAGGCGGAGCTGGAGGGATGAGGTATCCTGGCGGAGCTGGTGGGCTGACAGGCCACGGAGGAGATGAGGGAGGAGTGAGCCAATGCAGAGCCTTAGGAATGAAGGGCCGAGTCGGAGTCTGCAGCTTAGAGCTCGGAGGCGATGATGTTGGGTGACATCCTCCGAATATCGACACCAGTTGGCAGGCCCACAGTGAAGCTTCCCACCTGGAGCTTGAGGTTGAGCTGAGGGGTTGGCTACCAGCAGAGAAGTTTGTGCTGGCTGACTGGCTGGAGACTTATATGTGGAGGAGGAGAGGGTGGGTTGGGAGGGGTGCTGCTAAAGACCCTGGAGCAAACATCCTCGGGAATCAATGGGGCTCGGAGACTGTCTGGAATCGTGACACAGTGAACGTGGAGTAACATCTTTGCTGTTTGGAAACAGTGAAAGGGGTTTGACTTCGCTCCAGAAGTCTATGAGCAGCAGTTTGGGGTCCAGGGACAACTCACCCTCAGCAGTGGAGAGGTGAGTGGGACCCTCACTTAGTCAATCTATATCCACCAGCACTCCCAAGATGTGCGAGGTTGCCAGCTCACACACCTGGTCAGACGAATCGTTGAGCTCCTCCTGCTCATTGGTAATCTGTTCTATCGCTCTCGCTGGAGATGGCTCATACACGGCGGGGGGCTGTCCGTCTGTGGAGGGCTCTGGCATGCGCTCCCTGCAGATGGGTGTTGGACTGGGTCTGGAGTGGCAATGGTGAGGTCTTCCTCTTCACAGATGGTAAATGCAGTGTCCACTCCACATACACGTCGAAGGTGCTTTTAGGACCATCTTCGGATGACCATGCTCTGCATACAGTGCTTAGGCTTGTGTTATAGAAAAAGCAGAGCATGTCGTCTGTTACAGGCTAGGTCAATTAGCATTGAATAATAAATAAACAGTATGCTTATAAAATACCCAGCATAGCTTGAAGAACAGAAACAATCCACTTACTGGCATTCGTTTATCGTGTTGAAGTTTTATCCATTTATTCCTTTCAATCATCATTATCCTCTTTGCTCAGCAGCAGTCTTTTCTTTGGTTTTCTGCATGTGAAGTTTATGTGCTAGGGCGCCCTCTGGTGCCAAGTATGAATGAAACCAAAATAACATAAAAATGTGCAATCACAAATCTATTTCAGAGGTCTCTATTTCCATCCAGCTTCAGTACATCCGTTTGTGTATTTTATATGATCCTGAAAAGCTTGATTAGCTGCTTCAGTGTGTTTGACTTTAGAGCTAGGGACACTTCCCAAAAAAGACACTGTAATTTAAATGACCTCTACACTCATATTAAGTCTGTCTGTTTCTCCTTAGTTCTACTTAATCATTGATCCGGCCCGCATCCAGAGCAGATGGCTTTGAGAGTGAGTCGAGAGCATAAGACTCCACAATCTACATGGTAAAAAGCACTTTAGAAATAAAGATCAATTGAAGATGAATTGAGCTCTGTTGGATCGCAGGCATTTAGGGGTTGAAGACTTTTTCTCTGATTTTATTTCAGAAAATTCACTGATTTTCCTTTGGATTAGTCCTTTATTCAGGAGTCGCCACAGCAGAATGAACTGCCAACTATTCCAGTTTATGTTTTATGCTGCAGATGCCCTTCCAGCCACAACCCAGTACTGAGAAACACCCATACACACTCATTCACAGACACATTCATACACTACAGCCAGTTTAGTTTATTCAATTCACCTATAGTGCATGTCTTTTGAGTGTGGAGGAAACCAGAGCACCCAAAGGAAACCTATGCAAATACGGAGAGAAAATGCAAACTCCACATAGAAGTGCTAACTGGTTCTAATAGGATTTGAACCAGTGAACTTCTTGCTGTGAGGTGACAGTGCTAACCACTGAGCCACCATGCTGCCACACTTCAGAAAATATGATGATATATTATGTCCATATTAAAAAATATAAATGGAGGTTTTCTTTACATATTTTACATTAATTTTATTTTCATTCATTCATTCATTCATTTTCTTTTCGGCTTAGTCCCTTTATTAATCTGGGGTCGCCACAGCGGAATGAACCGCCAACTTATCCGGCATTTGTTTTACGCAGCGGATGCCCTTCCAGCCACAACCCATCTCTGGGAAACACATCCATACATACACATTCACACACATACACTATGGACAATTTAGCTTACCCAATTCACCTGCACCGCATGTCTTTGGACTGTGGGGGAAACCGGAGCACCCGGAGGAAACCCACGCAACCACGGGGAGAACATGCAAACTCCACACAGAAATGCCAACTGGCCCAGCCGGGGATCGAACCAGCGACCTTCTTGCTGTGAGGCGAACGTGCTAACCACTCGGCCACCGTGGCGCCCTTAATTTTATTTTGTAATACATTAATTTTTTGTGTGTGTTTGTGTAATTGGGTTTTTGAAGTTTTTTTAAATACTGTATGTCTGTTGTCATGGTTACACTACTCCACCCTCACCCAGTAATCTTGATGTCCTTATTACTGACTACTAACCACATTTGCTTCCCATCTCTGTCCTCGTCACAAGGACCACAGAAAGCATGCTCTTCAGCTCAGTTCCTCATTTGGTCTCCGACAATCTCTGTGTCATCCTTGTGTTCTCTAACATCTGCTCCCTCTTTGTCCACTCTCACCTGAAAACACTTACCTTCCCCAGCTCCTGGAACTCCATGATCTCTGTGCTGTTCTTCGTGGGTTTCATTATCCCTCATCTGCCATTGATCTGCTCCCCTTGGCACTGGTAAATCACAAAATCGGAGTTACTAATTCATCAAAGTTCACAAGCAGGCTTTGATTCTTCAGTACTCGCTTCTTTTATATCAAAGTGTTCAGTAAACACACCTGTTTGGTTCAATAGCATCCTATCTCTAGAGTCTTTATGTGTCTATATAGCTTTTATTCCTTTCATT
>CAIGQQ010028362.1:90960-107250 GCA_903798035.1 Danio albolineatus | reverse complement strand
ATAATAGTGGTAAAGAGCGTATGAAGATATATATATATACACACACACACACACACACACAGTATATGCACAACATTATTTTACATATATTTTGCAAAACATTAAAAAAAACATCAACTGTTTTTTGTGTCTAATTTTTGTGTTGTACAGCATGTAATACTCCTGTAATATTCTTGTGGTAATGTATGGTATTACTTTAACATTTCTACAGTATTTACCACTTTTTTGCAGTATTTACAGTATTTACCATATTTTGTGTCAATATAACGATGGTTTGTTCTGTAGACAATCGAAAACAAAAATAGCTTAAAGGGGCTAATAATTTTGACCTTTAAATACCTTAAAATGGTTTCTAAAAAATTTAAAACTGCTTTTATTCTAACCAAAATAAAATAAATAAGACTTTTCCAGAAGTAAAAATATCAGACTTACTGTAAAAGTTTCCTTTAGGACATCAAAAAACATAATTTAGGAAATATAAAAAAATAATAAAAAATCAAAGGAGGGCTAATAATTTATTAGTTAGGCAATATTGTGGTCACATCAGTCAAACCTTTATCAAAATGTTGTCACAACTGGACTTGATGTGGTTGTTTTAAATGTGTGTAAAACAAGAAAAAAAAAGAAATCACTTCTTATGCTGTTTGGGGTCAAACTGACTACATTAAAAATGAATGAGAAAAGTAAAAAAAAAATTATAAAAATAATAATAATAATAATTATTATTATTATTATTATTATTATTATTAGGATTAATTTGTACAAAACAATTTATAAACCCATTATATATTTAGAAAGTTTTACATTTCTGCAAAGGCCTGGGTCTAGAGCACAAATGAAAAAATGGAAAGAAAAAGTTTTTTGAATATTACAATTTTCTAAATATTTTCTTTTGCACGTCACACAACAGGAGTAAATAATTATAAATCTTCTTTTAAGAAATAAGTAATGAGTTTAGTTTGCAGCATGAACACTTTAAATTCAACTAAAAGCAAACTCTGAGAATGTGTGAAAGTCAGTTAAACATATACGAAAAAAGATGCAGTAACCTGTACCTGTGTGCTATTCAGTAATGAAGATCGACTGTTATGCTGTTGACACAACTGTGATGTCCAGTCATTGTCCTGAAGTTCCAATGTCCCTTGGAGTTTGGCTCATAGCTGCCCACACATCTGCCTGGTGGCATCCAGGAATATTGAAGACATTGATCAGCTGGTCCAACTGTGCAGGATTGAGATAAGAGTTAAACTGCAATCTGGCATCCAATACTGCAAAGAAAGAGAAACCCACGTTGGGTTTACAATTAACACAATATTTAAGACTAATAAGATTTTTATCAATTTGATTTTAAAAGATTTTTATTAATTAAGTAAAGGCTTGTTCAAAAAAAATGTTAATATATGCAAATTGTTATCTTATTCAACTGATCTAGCATATGTTTTACACAGTGGATCCCCTTCCAGCCACAACCCAACACTGGGAAACCCACATATACTTTTGCATTCCCAAACATACACTACTGCCAATTTAGCTTATTTAATTCCCCTATAGTGCATGTGATTGGACTGTGGGGGAAACCGGAGCACTCAGAGAAAACCCACACCAACATGGGGAGAACATGCAAACTCACACAAAAACACCACTTGCTGTCATGCTTCCCACAGCACCACCGGTAGTAACGTTCCTTAAAGTTACACAGAGATTTTCAGATTTTTGAACACATTGGCTTTAAAATGACTACTGTAGCAAGATCATTTAAGAAATGTATATTTATATTCAGCAAGGATGCATTAAACAGATCAGAAGTAAACGAGTGTACATTTCTGTTTTCGAATACTGTTAAAACAAATAAAACAAAATGAAAATGCCATACTTGATCAGCAACAAATCTGCATATTAAAGAGTTCTGAAGAACCATGTGATGTTTTATAAACACTCACTTATGTTTCAATGTCAAAACTTTCCTAAAGTAACTGCATAAAAGAAATGTAACAAATGGATAATACTACAGACATGCTATGGAAATGCATATGAATTCATTCTCGGATTACCTGTGTTTCCTGCATCGCTGTGATCAGCTCCCTTCAGAAATTAGAGATCTTGTATCTTCTTTTCCATGGCAGGGGTTATTATGTCACTGCTAAAATCACAGGGCACTTTTTAGTCAATATTTGTTTAACGTTACCATGATCAAAAAATGTTTGAGCTAACATTTTAATTCACGCTCCTTGACAATACAATTCATATGTGTAGGCAATTTAAGTAGACTAGTGTTTATAAAACGTTGATAAATCCACTCATATACACATAAAGAAGAACTAAAAGCAAAAAAAGGTTAACAACTAGAGCTCAGTTTACGAAGTTAATGTAACATTATGCTAATGGTAGCCTTACCAGTGCTAAGATGCTAACGAACTTTTTCGAAGACTAATCATCTCTATAACATAAATAGCGAACAGAAACATGTCAATTACCAACAATAAAGGTGTTAGGAACCGCTGTATGTAATATTTGCTTTGTTTTAGGGACTAAACTTACCTGAAAACAGTTAAAACAGCAGCGTTTTATTGCGTTGTGTCTTGCAGGTGGAGTGTTGTTGTATCGTTTCCATAGCAACTCACTCTCCGCTCCAGCATTTGAATGAGACGCGCGCGTGCACATCAAAGCCACGCCTAATTTACATAAATAAACATTATGACTTCATAAATAATTAAATAATAACTTTATAATGAATCTTGAATTTAATTTTTTTATAAATACAAACCTATTATCTTTAAAACTAGCTTGCAGTATTTTTACTGCCTGCTAAATTTTGTTTTATTAGGCTAATTATATTGAATAGTCACACACTATTTGTGGCTCAGATTCACTGTAAAAATAAATAAACAATAAATATAAATAAATGTATTTATAAAATAAAGATGTCACTGTGTAAAAAAATAAGAGCAGAACAGATTTCAGTTTTATCTTACATGGGGAAAAAAAATATATGTTTTATAAAAACATACATTTTGTGATACTGTACACCAGAAAGTGCCAGGCTGGGAGACCAGCTAATACCAGCCATGTCACACTGAGAGACCAGCTTGACCAGCTGAGCCAGGCTGGGAGACCAGCTAAAACCAGCCTGGTCAGACTGACAGACCAGCTTGACCAGCTAAGCCAGGCTGGGAGACCAGCTAAAACCAGCTACTTCCAGCTAAAACCAGCTAAGACCAGCCAACCAGCTTAGGCTGGTTTTAGCTGGTTTTTTCAGCAGGGTGTAGACATTTCCTCGAGCGAAAATGACGTCTGTCGTACACCACGCCCACCAAAAGAGTACCCTTTTGCAGTGGAAACGCAAGCCTGATAAAGGTGACCCGTACCGACACGTACCGTACCGTACCACTCAGCGGAAACGGGCCATTATAGGCACACACAGACTACACACGCACACACACACACACAGATGAACTGAAACTTAAACAACTGTCATATAATACAGGCAATGACAGTATAATACTCACCATTACAAAATACCAGAAGTTAGTCTTCATCCACGTCATCTTCATTTCATCTCTCCTCAGAAATATTTTCCCATTCGCTTTATGTCTCAAAACTCTCTTCAGCAGATTAAAACTTTTTGATGATCCATTTTCTTTGTTTCCTTTTTGCAAACCAGCCGCTCTGCCATTAGCTTGAAGTGTTAGCAGCAGGGGGCAGGTGCATGGCGTAATGATTGACAGGTCACTGAGCCAGTGACAGCAAAAAGAGTACAATAACACAGCAACCAACCAATAGAAGTTCACATGTTGAATGAATCATGCAGCCATTGGCAAAAATCTCCATCAGTCAAACTACTGGATGTAGAAAGTAACAACTGTGACTGATCGATAGCAATGACTGACAGACAGCATATGCAGAAGGTCAAAACACTTGAGTGCTTTGTTTAGATTTTAGTAACTATAACTTTTACTTTTTATTCAGTTTATGGTTTCATTTTATCTGTAACACTGTAAGCTATGACATCAACTTGACTTTTACTACAAATACACAGTTTTTGTGAATAAGTAACATAGTAAAGCGATGTAAACAATACGTCCCCAGCAGAGGCGGTGACATAAACAACTGAATAACCATCCATAAATTAACACTATTGTGTCAGTGGAATAAATGTGCTCGATGTGATTTTTTTCTGTGGACTCTTACCCAGTGGTTTATTAAGTGCTTGAATGGCACCCTGGGCGAACCACCCCATATATACGCCCCCCTCCTCCCTCAAGCTTATAAATAGTTGGTTTATAGAAGTATAGTTCTAGAAGGTTACATCTAGTTAACATAGAAAAAGGCCATTAAACATGTACATTCTAAAAAATGTTTGTTGTTTCACCCTAAATATGGGTAAAATATGGAAAAAAACAGAATTGGAATTATTAAAAATATTTATAGTTATTATTAAAAAATTAATACGGGCGACGTGGTGGCACATTGGGTAACACTGTCAGCTCACAGCAAAAAGGTCACTGGTTCGAGTCTTGGCTGCTTCAGTTGGCGTTTCTGTGTGGAGTTTGCATGTTCTTCCTGTGTTGGAGTGGGTTTCCTCTGGGTGCTCCGGTTTCCCCCACAAGTCCAAAGACGTGATATAGGTGAATTGGGTAAGCTAAAATTGTCCATAGTGTTTGAGTGTGAATGAATGTGTATGCGTAGATGTTTGTCAGTGATGTTGTGGCGTGTGTGTGTGTGTGTGTGTGTGTGTGTGTGTGTGTGGCAGTGTGAGAGAGAAAGCACATGCGAAGGCTGACTGTGTGTGCGCGCACGCATGACGGTATCAATTCAATTCAATTCACCTTTATTTGTATAGCGCTTTTACAATGTGGATTGTGTCAAAGCAGCTTCACATAGAAGGTTATAGTAAATTGAAAATGTCAGTTTAGTTATTAGCTAGTAAATTATTAGCTAGTATATAGCTGAGTTCAGTTCAGTTCAGTGTTGTTTAATATTCACTACTTAGAGTCCAAACACTGAAGAGTAATCCATCGGTGCGCAGCTCTAGCTGCAGTCTAGTCGCCGGACGCTGGAGGACTCGGGGCTCGTCTGTCCTTGGAGGGTCACAGGAATCCGTCTCTTGCTTGCTACTCCGCCAAGCAGCTGCTCAGGATACAGCGAGGTCCAGGGTTAAGGAGCCTTGGGATCGTCTCGTCACGGGTCTTGGATCGCATCCGTGGCGCTGTAAAGTCTTTGGGGGCCTGGGGATGAGTATCCCCAGTTGGAATAGAGAACAAAGACAATAATTAGCGTAGCTGCAGTTCATAGTGTATATAAATGAGATGCGTGGAGCACATTCATGCATCATACAGCTAAGTTACGTATTGAGTGTATGCTTTACTAAAAAGATAGGTCTTTAATCTAGTTTTGAACTGTGAGAGTGAGTCTGAGCCCCGGACATTATCAGGAAGGCTATTCCAGAGTTTAGGAGCCATAAATGAGAAGGCTCGACCACCTTTATATGATTTTGCTATTCTGGGTACTACTAGAAGCCCTGAGTTTTGAGATCTTAGAGAGCGGGTTGGATTGTAGCAAGACAGAAGGTTGGTTAGATAAACAGGAGCTAGATTATTTAATGCTTTATATGTAAGAAGTAATATTTTAAACTCAATACGAAACTTAACAGGCAGCCAGTGTAACGAGGATAAAATTGGGGTGATATGATCATATCTTCTAGACCTGGTAAGAACTCTGGCGGCTGCATTTTGTACTAGCTGAAGTTTGTTAATAGAGGAGGCTGGGGAACCAGCGAGCAGAGCATTACAGTAATCCAGCCTGGAGGTATCACCATGTGAAAATGAAAGCAAAAGTCACGTTTAACCTTTAATCCTGAACAATATTTTTAATCAATCATATTACTTACGTTTACAATCCCGCTCATTGGTTAGTGATTGTTTCACGCGGAGTGAGTAGGGAAAATAAATAATGGCATAGTGGCCACTGTGGCCTTCCTAAATACTATCTGTATTTTCAAAATAGCAAAAGGCAATCAAGCTTATTTTCACTTTTTTAAAACCACAAGTAAATGTGATAATGAGCCTGATCAAAAGACATTTCAAGAAGGTGGAACTGCGTCACTGCATCAGGTTAGCGGGAGGCAAAAGCAGCGCGAATCAAGTCAGCCACAGAACATGACGGAAGAGGTAACTGTGGGCTCTGCTTGAAGATTAGACAGAGTGAGTCATTTAATTACTATTTTCCAGAGATGGCAAAAGTACACACATGAGTCTCCAGGAGTTCATTCAGTGAGTGTGTGTTTGTTTGCGTGCACTTAGAGATGTGAGTGTCTGTGGTGCTTTACTGACTCAGTGTTGCTAACTATTTCCAATGAAAAGTAGCTAAAGCCTGCCCGAAAAGTAGCTAAATGTTGCCAGATGACGTCACACACTAATTTGCATATCAGTGATGTCATCACGTAGTATCTGACCAGCCTGTCATGTCTCTACTCTCTGAGGTGCCATGTATTATATTATATTAAAACATTACATCCAGATGCACAATAAATAGGTTCTTATTAACATATTACTTTGCGTTATGACGTAATTGCATAATCGCAACTCAAAACTACATCTTTATGTAGCATACAAAATAATTCATGTTTTCTCAAATTGACTGGCCATCTCAGCAAAATTATTATTTAAAATATGTCAATTTTTGTATGAAAAATATAGTTGACTGTTTGTAAAAGTAATGCAAACACTTTTTGCTAAGATTTTTCTTTTTAAATAACACTGATAATGAATGTTTACATTCTTTTAAACAATCACAGCTTGTGTACTTACTCTTTTTAACTTGTGAACTTAACACATTTGTGAAAGTGACAACAATAGCACCATTGGAATTTATTGCTACCTAAATTACCAACAATTATACATGTTAACAAACATCAGTAAACTAACAGTTATAAAAAACAATCTGAGTTAGCAAGTTACTTTACTGAGTGAAACCTGCAGCCATTGTTCTTTTGAGGCACTTTTTAAACATTGCTAAAAGTAGTCAAATGAATGTTAAAAATTGCTAAATTTGTTGCTAGGTGCTTTTTGAAAAAAAAAAAAGTTGCTAGGGTAGTGTGAAAAGTTGCTAAATCTAGCAACAAAATTGCTAAGTTGGCAACACTGTACTGACTCGCTAGGTGTGTAGGTCCTGTTGCAAAAAGTTCTTCACAGTGTTAATAGTTTGATTACGGCATTTACATATCTGCACTTCAATAATGTGACAAAAAAAACCTCCATGTCTTAATTCCATTTGTGTTTACGACGATTATGACTTTCAGCATATATGAAGTGCTATTTCATAGCATGGATATGAACCATATTGTGTGAGGCTGTAGTTGTAGCCTATGTTGGATGCGGTACCTGCTGAACACCGGTGAAAAAAGTGGTTACGTCACACCCACCCACCTAACTAAGTGACAAGCCAGCCTGGGTTACCAGGTGTGTGCAAAACACTTGATTTGCAAATCAAATCCAATCCTGCCTCCAATCGTCAATGCTAATTTCACCTTTTACGCTCCATCATAACATCACAACTAACAAGACAACTTTTCACCTCGAAGAGAAATCTCGCCGCGATTTAATCTCGCGAGATCTCATTGTACGAGATCTTGTCACACCCCTACTTTTTGTACGTCCATGCAAATGATTATGTGCAGTTTTCTACATGAAAAATGGCTAAACAAGTTGTCATAATATTATGTCATAATGTAATTTTCTATACATTTTCATAAGACTATTTTTTTAAATCTGTCTACAATTGGTAAATTTCTCCCAGGTGAATCTTTACTTTTTCCAATGAAGGTCTAAAAGGAGGTTGTCCTATGTTCACATTTTTAGGGGTTCAAGCGCGAAACGCTGAGACCATATTGTATTTGTTAGGATTTTTTTATTATTAGGGGTTCGAGCGCAAAGCGCACCTAACTAAGTGACATTACATTACATAAGAAAACTTTACATATTTGGAATCCTTGGGTCTGCCCGAACAAAATGTGCAAATTTTTTGCTCTTGGACACACCGTTTTTCCGCTACGTTGCCATTTGTCTGAAACCTACTTTTGCAAACTAGTCCTAGTTTTTTTGCCCGATCTGAACCATACCAGTTCTAAAATGTTCTCTGGACACCGAATATCATTAATTATCAAAAAAAAGTTGAATTTTTTATTCTCGCGCAAAACAGTACACGATAATGTTCGATGCTAATCGAAGCTAAATGCTAATTGTAGCTATAACTTTTGAACGGAATGAGATATCATCACCAAACGTGGTACACATATGCGTAAGGTCACGATGAGGTCACAGTGCAAAACCCCCCGGCTTTGGCCTCATGGTGGCACTATAAAGCGTAAAAACAAAAAATTACTTTAACCTTACAACCGTTAGTCCGATCGGCTTGAAATTTGGCAGGCAGTGTCTCTGTCCAAGTTGTCATGACATACTATAAGGACGTTGGCATATCTCAAAAAACATGGCCGCCATTAGCCGATTAAGATTGAGCAGCCGTTAAACTAGGTTAACGACAAGGGATCGGAACGAAACTCAGTGGCCATGTTCGACTCATGATCCAACAGATCTGTAAGAATTTTGAAAGAAATCGGCCACTAGGGGGCGATTTTGTGTTTTTTGAGGTTGTTATTGATTGGTTATTACACACATTTTAGCACAGCCACACAAAATATATATCATATGATAGGCCTGCTTGAAACGAACACTTTGACGCTAGAACCGCTGCTGTCACTCAAACCATTCTTTAAAAATTCATGTAAATGTAAAAAAACTGCTTCTGCGAACTAGTCCTAGGTTTTTCACCCAATCAGAACCAAACCAGTGTAGAAATGTTCTCTGGACACTGAATATTAATAATTATCAAAAAAAGTTAAAATTTTCATTTCGCGTCAAACAGTATACCAAAAAGTTCCATGCTAATTGTAAGCTAAATGCTAATTGTAGATATAACTTTTGAACAGATTGAGATATCATCACCAAACTTGCTGCACACATGTATAAGGTCAAGTTAAGGTCACAGTGCAAAACGCGCAGACTTTGGCCGCGAAGTGGTGCTATAATAGTAGAAAAGGTCTCAAAAACAGTGTTTCGATGTCTGTTTATGCTCAATACAGTGTTTCGATTACCATTTTATCCACTAGATGGATCAACTTGAAGTTTTTCATGCAGGGCATTTGCTCAAAGTAGACTGACATACTATAAAAAAATGGCTGCCATTACTTCATTAAATTTAAGCACCCATTTAACACAGTTAACGATGGACGATCAGAATGTACTTCGGTGGGCATGTTGGACTCATGAGCCTATAGGTCTGTAGACATTTTGAAAGAAATCATCTGTAAGGGTCCATTTATTAGTCCGATGACGGAGCTAACAGTATGGGTGAAGGTAAATGCGTGTAAGCCTTTTAGCACATGTGAAAAGAAATATTTTTACTTATGAAAACATATTTTGATTCGTTTTCATCTCCAAATTTAATCTGACTCCAATTCATTATAATTTAGATATTCATTCATCCAATTCAAGCCGATTACCTTATAGGATATGATTTGGTCTGATTTAGATCGATTAACCTAATAAATCCTTATTTTCAGTTAATGGTTCATTGTTTACCCGAAGTCGCCTGGAGTTAGATTCTGGCCAGATACATCTGCTCACGGATACATCCTCGCCGGTTCTGGTTCTTAGATAGAGGATATAACTGTAAACTAATTTCCTTTAAGTAATAATAGGCCGCCCCATGCTTGCTCATACATAAAGAAAGTTTGATTTAGTTTACTAGATTATAACATATTAAGTCAGTGATTGTCAGAAATCAGCAGGTCTCAATTGTTGTGCCAAAATGCTTCATCCAATTTAGCCTGACTGTATGACGAATCCCGGTCATAGGTCTGCGGAAACTCCAGCCTAAGACAATCTACTAAATTCAAATGATTTCAGGAGATATTATAGTTAAACAAGAGTTTTACATTTATTTGTCAGGCAAAGATTTTCCATTCCAGTTTACATAATTATACAAGATAAGCCAATTCAAATTGTATAACATCAATTCCTCCAAGATAAATTAAGAGTGAATACCTGACTATGTAAAAATACGTTGTAGTATCTGAGTTCTGATTCAGAGCTTCAGACACTCATACACTACAACGGGGTCTTCCAGTTACTGAAATCCCACTGGCCTATACCACACCTTTAGCTTAAATACTCACTCTCAGAACAAACAGCCATAAATTCAAGACAATAGAAGTGCCACAGAGACTCTTGCCTGGTTACTTTGAGGTGTTAATCATCTCTGGAGGGGGGGACATCTGGCAGGGATTTTATCAAAGTCAAAACCCAAATAACCAAATACAAGTGAAATATCACAGTGACATTAAGACCACTTTACCAATCACACAGAGACATTTAAAATGATACCAAACATGACAAGCTAACGTTTGTAAGTTTAGCAAAAACACCACATATATCATTTCACCATAGAAACCTGAATTCTGGTCATCCTTGAGTGACCTTTCAATACCCCTGGTCGTATAACTAGGGAGGGCCAAAAGGTGTGAGGGCAGGTGGTGAGACAGAAGCTTTCTAGTGATTCTTGAAGAAGATTAGAGAGTTTATGGTTTTACTGCCTGACCATTCCCGTGGTCTTCTCTCGTGGAATTCCATAACAATTCTCAGGGTATTATTATTATGGAGAGGTATAACCATCCTTACACATCCACTAGGGGGCGATTTTGACTTTTTTTTTTGGAGTGTGTAATTAAACGTTTGTTAGCCCAATCTATAAACTCTAATACTCTAATCATATATTTCATTGTCAAGTAAACTACTTACAGGCTTCCTAACTGCTAAATTGCTTGAACCCCGGTAATTGCTGCTTGCAGCTATATTTATTATTATTATTCTGCCCTAGTTGGTATCGGTCAGACCAAACCGTAAGTCTGAGACAGCTCAAACTTGGTCAGATGGTAGTACTCCAGTACACTACATCCTTACCAAATATCATGCAAATCTGACCATAGGTGGCGCTATAGTGCAAAAACGAACAGTTTTGACATTTTTGGCCACCAATTGCACACTTTTTGAATCCTTGGGTCGGCCTGCACAAAAGCGTACAGGTACACTTAAGGCTCTACGACGCACCGTTTTTCTGCTATGTTGCAATTTGTCTCAAACCTACTTTTGCGAACTAGTCCTAGGTTTTTCACCCAATCTGAATCAAACCAGTGTAGAAATGTTCTCTCGACACTGAATATCAATAATTATCAAAAAAAAGTTTACATTTTTATTCTCGCCCCAAAACAGTACACAAAACTGTTCAATGCTATTTGAAGCTAAATGCTAATTGTAGCTATAACTTTTGGTCCCACTTTATATTAAGTGCCACTTATACCTGTGAACTTACATGGTAATTAGATGTGTAAGTAGTATGTAACTTACAAATACTATTCAGTGGGTTGTTACATGAGTGTAGTTACACCAGTATTACACAAGTAAATACTATGTACCAGTGTGTACATACACAGTAGTTACATACTACTTACACATCTAATTACCATGTAAGTTCACAGGTATAAGCGACAATATAAAGTGGGACCCTTTTTTATTTTAAAATGACAGCCATAAAAAAATAATTTTATTTGACTATGAAAAACAATCACTAGCTTAAATAGCACGCCATACTAATTTTGCTTGTCTGACTAAATTTCAGCGGTTATACTACATGGAAATGGCCATTCAAAAGCTGCAAATGATGATACTTTCAGAGGATTGTGCATTTCAATCTGATGTGAAGGTAAGTTTAAAAAAAAAAAGCAGTGATTGAGTGCACTAAATATTTACTTAAATACATTTTAAGTATACTGAGGAAGTGCACTAAGTTGGTTTAAAAAAATTATTTTAGGTTGTTTGTTTTTCACCTGTGATACCCAAATCTACATTTGTGTCAAGTTGGCTTAATTTTAAGAACAGAAATGCATGCAACATGTTGAAATATTTAATTAAAACAATTGTTTTGGTTTTAAGGTTCTTTGTAGACATTTAGTTGACTGTGCAACTACATGACTACTAAACTCAATAACAGTATTTTTAGAATATAAGTAGACTGCATAGGGTTTGTTTAACATCAACTGTTACATTTGTTTCAGGATATTATAAAGGACCTTCCCGATCATTTACAAAAACTTTGCTGTATGTGCTACAAGCAGGGCTGCTTGATGGCTTTAAATAATCCACCATTGACTCTCAACTGGGACAATCAAAAGGATGGGAAACCTTTCCCTCCCATTTTAGAAAAAAACCAAACAATGGTCTAAAATATATGACACAAAAATGAATATATGAAATAAGTTTAAATGAAAAAATGTGATTAAATCAAAACCATAAAATATTTTCTAAAAAAAATAAAATCAACCATTTGAAAAAAGGCATGACTGTACACATGTCTTAATGTGATCTCATTTATTTCTTACTTAAGCTGATTTTGTGTTTGCTTAATACATAGCAAATATTAAATATATGCCTTGATTATGGTGTTGATTAAGTAAATGTGATGCTTAATGGATAATTAATGTGATCTAATACTTTTTCTAATAATTAATATAATCCAATAAAGTAATATGTACCAGTATTTGATATTATGTGCTATATTTAGGAGTGGTATGGGGCATTTGGGTTATATATTCTAGTTTCTGACAAATAGCTGTATGCACAAGCGTGAAGTAAATATAAAACAATGTATGTATAACAATCGTTTGCAGTAACCTCTTATGTGAAAAATGTAACTCATCATTGATCTACTTAGAAGACAAAATAACTAGTGTACAGTTTGATAGCAACTGCTGGTACAATCAATGAAATATTTCAAGCAATGTTTTGAATTGTGAAAAAATAAATGCCACCTTAAACACTTTGATACTCACGCAAGAATGTTGAACAAGATGTGTAAAAATATTTTAATAAAAAAATTGTCTATATATGTTCTTTTCTGTAAACTTCTGTTTATTTTTCTGCAAAAAATAAAAAAAAATTGAAAATGTTTGCTTCTGTCTTTTCTAATGGGACAAGCATGATTTCAATTGGTAAATGTTTGAATGGGAGACCACCAGGGGCCCATTCAGAAAGCAAGTTGACTGAGTATTTTTATAGATAACAGCACATATAAATTACTGCTGTTAAGCCCTTGAAGGTATGGAGCTAATAATATGCCAAAACAGTCTGAATTGGAATCTTGTTCATTTGAATTATTAACAATGTAATTTAATGAATCAGAATTTTTATTTGCTGTTAAAAATTGTTTTGAATTTGTATTTCTTAACTTGTATTTGAATTTCTTAATTTGAATTTGAATTTCCTAATTTAAATTTCCTAACTTGAATATTGATCATCTGAAATGTAAGACAACAAAAACGAAATAACGAGGCATTTATTCATTTGATCAAAAAACGAACACCAAATAATTGAGATTTCAACATGTGGGCGTGCACGAGACCGAGACACCACTCTTTCTGCCAATTGGTCAATAGCTATGAGGCTGTAGGAAATCAAACTTCAATTATCAACACATACAGTACAAAAAACAGGTTCATATACACCTATAAATTACTTGCATATACACCTTTACTATTGAATGTTCAAAACAACATATGAAACTTGCATATATACATAAACTTGATGCATGCATACACCCACATACACAATTGCATATACATATAAACTCGCTACATGCAAACACACCTATACACAGTGCATACGTATAAATTAGTCCAGGGGCGTAGATTTAGGGTGGACAGAGAGGACGCGTCCCCACCAATATCCATCAACTATTGAAATGTCCCCACCAATAATTTAATTCACATAAAAGAAATAGCGCTGTCAATATTAACATGCGGAAAGGGTTAAATCTCATCTCTCCTCGAGTCGCACTGCCCCCCCAAACACATAAGAACATTGTGATTGGCTGTGCCTTTCCCTGCTGTCATGTGAGAGTTTGTAGCAATTCAGATACAAGCAGCACCAAAACAACTGTGCAGGAGAAATTCTTGTGCAGGAAAAAAGGTGTGTAAGGTGTGTGATACACACGAGTGAGGATGCTGGCCACAAAAAAAGGTGAACATAAGGAGCTTTTCTCAACGTAATGTGTAAGTCAAGCACATAAACTCAAGTTCGCTACAGAATGAGTTCATCATAATAATGCTGCTCGTGTTTTTCCCTGCTTTAACGCACAATCTATCGTTATAGCAGGCTGAAAGTGTGCATAATATGCCGTGAAAACTAACTGCAGAATAAACAGCTACATGTAAAAGTACATGATTCTTGCCAGTTCTCCTAATCTGTCAGAGTAGCATGTCCAATATCGGTTGAAAAAACTCTGAAAAAATACAACCTGTGCTCCATCTTTTATATACCTATTGTTGTGAAATTCTAAGACGAGCCAAAAACCAGGGCGAACTTTTGGGTTTCTTCAAAGCAGAAACCTTTTATAAGAAACTTGGTGTTGCTGTGGCATCATCGAAAGAACTCTGAACTAGTACAGCAGACACTAAGTTTTTATACATTTTACAGAGAGGTGGGGACAAACCTAAACAAAGCACGAAAATGAATTGTTGTCAGCTGGGTAAATTGCCTTTCCAGTCCCGATCTCATCAGCATATAAGTATCCATTCACAATACCTTTTAGCATAAAACAAAGTGTGCAAATGGTGTACTGGAATCAGAATCCATACAGCCGGTTGACGAGCTTGAAAATATCACCCAAAAGAAGAGTCGTTGAAATGATCATTCATTCATTCATTTTCTTTTCGGCTTAGTCCCTTTATTAATCCGGGGTCGCCACAGCGGAATGAACCGCCAACTTATCCGGCATTTGTTTTACGCAGCGGATGCCCTTCCAGCCACAACCCATCTCTGGGAAACACATTCATACATTCTCATTCACACACATACACTATGGACAATTTAGCTTACCCAATTCACCTGTACCGCATGTCTTTGGACTGTGGGGGAAACCGGAGCACCCGGAGGAAACCCACGCAACCACGGGGAGAACATGCAAACTCCACACAGAAATGCCAACTGGCCCAACCGGGACCTGCCCCAACCGGGGATCGAACCAGCGACCTTCTTGCTGTGAGGCGAACGTGCTACTCACGCGCCACCGTGGCGCCCCGTTGAAATGATGCCTTTAGCATTTGCATCACTGGCACAGTCAGTGCTCGGGAAACCAAGAGATTTTAAGGTCTGTCACACCCTAGCTAGAGTTGAAATGAAATGAGCTAATTAAAAAAAAAACAAAGAATATAACTTTTCAGTTAAATACATATTATTGCTAATATGGAAGTATATAAATTTATATGCCCACAGTTCCCCTTTGAGAGTTATTTAAAAACTCTCACAAAACATAAATTTAAACACTTGAAAACAAAAATGTTAATTCCTGTAACGTATCATAATGTAACCCTGTTGTATTAAAATCATTTGTGTGTAGATACCAATACAAAGTGATGTTTAAGAAATACATGAGAGGGTACTCAGCAAGCTTGGTTGAGATGCCATGGGTTTAGTATAACTAATGTTATGTGGGGAGATGCTGTTATCTGATTGGGTGAATAAGAGAATGGGTTTTTGCTCCTCCAATCAGGAGTGAAATGAGGGCGGGAAAAAAAGACGAGACGGCAGGAGAGGAAAAAGAAGCTCTCGAATGGCACATGGGGCGTGGAGGACTCGGACTGAGGAGGTTGAGCAACAGCTGAGTTGTGAGTGGAGTGCGCAAGGTAGGAAGTTTTGTGGGATCCGGAAGTGATCCGGAAATGGAAGACGACGAAATGTTTGGGAATGATGGGGATGGAGGAAATGAATGGGAAAAGGTTGAAAATAAAAAAAAGAAAGAAGAATTGGGCTCAGGTATCTGATTCGGAAAGTGAACGAGGTAGACAACAAATAAGGAGAAAACAGGAGGAATACAAGGTAATGATGAAATTTTCAAATCGGGCAACATTTACAGTAAACCCATTAAAGTTAACAAAAGCAATTAATGACGAGATAGGTCAAATTAAAAGTGCAAAAACTCTGAGAGATGGAAAGGTATTAATGTTCTGTAAGGATAGCAGACAACAAAAAAGGCGTTAGAACTAAAGATGCTTCTAGGGAAAAAAGTGAACTGTACAATTCCAGAAGGGAATAAATGGGTAAGGGGAGTGATAACGGGGATTCCAACAGATATCAATGGAAAGGATTAAAAAGAACATCTTAGGAGCAAATGTGAAGGAGGTAA